>WNWK01039932.1:0-17215 GCA_009830355.1 Cherax destructor | reverse complement strand
CCAATAGATGTTGGGGTTTTCTTTTTCTCCAGGAATTTTTGGCTACCGATATTGAAATAGAGATCCGCCCCAGTAGATAGTCAAACCCCGCTAGAAAATCCAAAAACCCGGTGAAGAGGCAAAAGGGCTCGAAGGCCCCTGGCTTACACGTCCCCACCTAACCGTTTGGAGGTTCTGTATCTGATAAGGGGGAGATTGTAGTGCCGCTCTTTGGGCCGCAAGGACACAAGGGCACCACCTCAGGGGCCCTAACAATAACAACAAACAGTACGGCGATGGCCCAGCATGGCGTGGGTCTCGCCCCCAAAATACATTGTGAGGAAAACATGGTAAGCTTAAATTTCCCATAGCTATAGCTTTTCTGGGGACATATGCCCATCACCTGTCCTGCAGCGGGTCATTAGATGTATTTTCTTCTTTTGCAGACATGTACCAGGGTTTTTTGTGTTCAATAAAGCCTAGAAATGAGGCCTGTGTTTTTATCACAACAAGAACTTTGCTACCTGAAGTCCTTACGGGGGATTCCCTTTCCCCAAACACTAACTCTTCCTCTTTCCTCCTCCCTATTTCCAGAAGCCAGCATTTTTTCTTCTGGTATGTAATACTGATTTAATTTTAAAAAAAAAAATAATAATATTTTTGTGGGGAATTTTTTGTATTTACATTAATTTTTTTGGGGAAATTATTTCGGAAAGGCCATTTGGTTTAACCCCACTTTTGGGGATTGGGGCCTTTTTAACCCCGGGCCCTTTATAAAATTGTATTATGTGTACCTGTACCAAAAAACTTACTCAAGGTTTTCCATAACTATCAATTATGTGAAAAAAAAATTATTGTGGGACTAGTCCCAAAACTGCACACAAAAATTCCTCCCTACAAAAGCAAAGGACTTGGGGAGATGAAACATTCCCCATGAAAAGCAGGGGCGCCACGACACTAAGAGACAACACAATAAGTGACAGGGGCCCAAGACTTTAACTGCCTCCCAGCATACATAAGGGGATTATCAATAGACCCTGGCTGCTTCAAGCAGGCATTAAAGGCACCTAAAGTTGGTACCTGACCAGCCAGGCTGTTGTTCGTATGTTGGACTGCATGTCCAGCAGTAACAGCCTGGTTGATCGGGCCCCTGATCCACCATGAGCCGGGAAGGGGCCGCAGGGCATTGACCCCGGAACTCTCCAGGTGAAACCAGGTAGTGCAGGGGTAGAAGGACAAAGGAGTGCTGAGGCATCATCAGAGTTTTAAAAAAAGGGGGGGTGCAAAGAGGCATCATCAGGTTTGTGAAAGGGCAGTACATATGGAGATGACATTGGAGGTAAACGGTGCTTTTAATAGTGGGCAGTCAACAGAATGTGGCTAACAGAAACTGGAACCTGACAATTCTCACAGGGGAAAAAGGGGTTTGCCTCTCCATGAGATCCCGTGAGTAAGACGAGTGGCCATGAAGTGGGGAGAGTAGTCTCCTAATCGACATTGATGACAAGAAGATGGCAAGAAACCTATACTTGGTTTATTTTGAATGTATGTACTAGTTTTGTTATTGAGCAGATCAGACCAACGGTTTTAAGGGCCCAAGGTGGGTAGAATTACAGCAAAATAGTCCATGAATGGAACACCTTATTTGAAACTGGGAGGTCATGTACTCCCGACCACGCAGGGTCTGCTTGTTCACTGACCTGTATGTCACCATGACCAGTGACCCAACAAAAAACTATCTTTGTGCTTGCTAGAGATACGGCATAACCCAAGTTGGATATGAAGAACTAGGGGATGAGGTGTATCAAATTTTGTATAGCCTGTAAAACACTAAGGGAGTCCAAAAAAAACCACAAATGGTGACACAATACAAATAGGAATAAGTGCTACGAGAATGGCATACAATTTGGGCCCTAAAAATGCTAGGGGGATAATAAATGACCTCGCCGATGCTGTCCGGAAACACTGCTGTGAATCCAAGCCGTCAGAAGACTTGGAACCATCGGGGTGTACACTGCAATGGCATATTTATTTTAATCAGGGTGCAGTGCCAAATTCATAAGGGTAATATAGTGCCTGAGAAATGTGAGGCATTCAGATTTGATCCAAGGAAGAGATGAAAGTCCCGTTCTGTGGATCAAAAATCCCTCATCAGCATCTCTTAAGGGGTGCACACCCATATAATGGGGAAATTCCCCATTATTTATGCCAAAAAGAAGCTGGGTGTTTAGATAGCATCCTGTGGGAAAACGGTCCCAGAGAAGAGATCCCTACCCCTAGGCACAAATCACTTTAACCTCACCATCTAGTTATAATAATAATAATAATAATAATAATAATAATAATAATATTTTTATTTCACAAGTTTACATCGAGGTTTTGTAATTCAATCGAACTGAAGTTAAAATGACCCAGAATTAGAGATCAATGAGGGAGTGGGGAAAGGGAACTGTCCACATGTATCAACACTTTTCTCACCACATTCTTCCCCAAATGTTAATCATAAGAATAAGGGATGATGAGCACAAGTAGTGCTTTCAGGGGGGTTTTCAACCTGTGCCCTGAGCCTATCTCTTGTTTCCGGTCATCTTGGCCCATACCCAATACATATCTGAATCTGAATCTGTTCTATAATACAATTTTTTTGACCTTATCAGGCTGAAGTTGATCAGTAAAGTTTTGTTTGGTCTATTGTTATTTGTCCCATTCTGTACTGTTTTCCATATAGGTGTTTTTTATTATTGGATTTGAAATGCTGGGTGTTAGCCAGGGACTGTAGTCTCTTAGCTATGATCTGTTTAGTTTTTTTAGTTGGGTCTTTTTTAGAAAATTATTAATACATACATCAGTATTTTTATAGATTTCTAACTCGGTTTGCCAGTCGATGTTTGTCATTGCTGTTAGGGAAATTATTAATAGCTGTCTCATTATGAAGTCTGAAGGCCTTTAATAGTCTCTTGAGGTAATTTACCTCGGTTGGTTATGAGAAAGGTAGGGTAGTGGTCTGTGGTATTATCTGGATTAGCCTTGATTTTAAAACTTACATAATTACAAATAGTTTACCCGTTTGGATTAATTTTATAATGTGGTAATATCTCAATGGAGCAGTTTAAAAACAATTTTAAAACAGGCAAAACAGATAATTATATGCACATTATTACAAATTATCGTACAAGTGGAATTAATTTACAATATGGGTGTATTACAATGGGACAAAAGAACAGTTTCAAAAACAATTTACAATATGAGATTATGTTATACAATTTAGTATAGTTTAGAACAATTAAATGGAATTAATAATTATTACATTTTAGTAATATTTAATGCAAGAACTTAAGAATCTAATTTAGAAGTATGTAGTGAGTTTATGGTTGAGTAATCGTTATCACAATACAGTGGTACCTCGACATACGAGCAGCTCCCAGCTCGAACAATTATGTAAGTGTATTTCTGTAAGTGCTTTTGTTTAATGTATTTTTGGGGGTTTGAAACGGATTAATCTAATTCACATTATTCCTCATGGGAACAAATTCGTTCGGTATCGGCACTCGAACAACCTTCTGGAAAGAATTAAACTCGTAACTAGAGGTACCACTGTATATAGTAGTGGAGGTGAATTTAGTTTAAGTTGAGTAGATTTATATTATTTTGGAGTTTTTTTTAAATAGCCTTTGAGTAGTTGGTAGTTATTGAATATGGTTAGTCTGGTTAATTTTGGGTGAGTAGGTGATTTCTAAGTTGAGCATTAAAGTGATTAGCATGCAGGGGTTCCATAGTGTTCTCTGGCAATGAATTCCAGATCTTAGGTCCCTTTAAAGTAAAGTAAAATTTATTTCATTGCAAATTGTACAGAGATATTTGTAGTTACAAACATAAACTGAAGTGCAAGGAGAGCCACTGACATGCCATGGCATTAGGGGCAGCTTAATCTAATGACTTATAAACTACGTACATAATATTTGAGAAATTTATTGAGATTATTCTAGTTATAAAATTGATTTCAAATTACAATATGATGATATTACATACATTGTAACAAGTGTTTAGGAGGATGGTAATATAAAAATTGAGATTATCTTAAGGAAAATAACATTGAGCATTTTTGTGCATTTTTTGTGCATTTTGTGCATTTATGTGCATTGCATTTTTGCATAGGGAGAGATGGACACGAGGGATATTGAAGAGTGATTTGTGTCTTGCATTATGGTTGTGTGTTCTGTTATAGTTGTCAAGGCGGATTTTGAGAGGAGGGTTTATATTTGAGTGCAGTGTTCTATGTATAATTATGCAACTGTATTTATGTGTACCTATACCTGAATAAACTTACTTGCACCTGGCCAAAGGTAAACAAAGATGAGTGGTGTTAGGGTAAATTAGGTAACTGAACATTACCTAATTTAACCCTGGCTGGTCAGGTACTGATTAGGTGCTTGTCCAGCATTTTCTTGAAGACAGCATGAGGTCTATTGGTAATCCCTCCTTATGTATGCTGGGAGGCAACTGAACAGTCTTGGGCCCCTGGCACTTATTGTGTTGTTTCTTAGCATACTCATGGCACCCCTGATTTTTATTGGGGGATGTTGCACAACCTGCCACATCCTTTGCTTTCATAGGGAACGATTTCCATGTGCAGATTTGGGACTAGACTCTCTATGATTTTCCAAGTGTATACGTATTATCATGTATCTTTCTTGCCTGTGTTCCAAGGAGTACAGGTCAAGGGACTTCAAGCATAACCAGTAATTTAGGTGCTTTATTGTACTAACATGTGCAGTGAAAGTTCTGTGTATTCTCCAGGGCTGCAATTTTGCCTGCCTTGAAAGGGGCCATTAGTGTACAGCAATACTCCAGCCTAGAGAGAACAAGCAGTTTAAGGAGCCTGTGGGAGAACTCGCGCGGACATGAGAATTATGCAAAAAAAAATATATTGGGTTTTGTTTACAGAAAAATAGTGTAAGTATTTGGCAACATTTTGGTGAAAACCCCATCATAATACGATGTTTCTAAAGCAAATTATGTATAGGTACTTGAAACATGTCTGGTGGTGACCCGCCAGGTAAAATATATGCATAAGCGCGAGGTGAATTTTTTATATATTTTTTGTTTGTTTTTTAATTTTCTGTCTATTTTTCTTCATAATACAATACATTTACCACTTAACATCATTACAGTGTGGTAGGGGCTTATATCAAAGGTGGGAGGAGCTTGCATAATAATAATAATAATAATTGTGGGGAATTGTGGGAGATAAGTCTATCTGGGACACCGCCACTAGCAATAAACAAACCCCCAGGGAGATGACCGACTCGTATAATTTTACCGCAGTCATTCCCTTTAAGGTATGTGAGAACTTTACCTACTCCTGACCGCACCCAAGGTGTACCTTCAATATTCTCACGTTAGCCCACTGCACTCTGGACCAGTATAAATAAATCTGAGTAGATAATATTAATAATTATGGTATGATTAAATTTAAGTGGACTGTATAGGTTATGGGCGACTGATCAAGTAGAAAGAAAGGTAGAGAACACACAATTAAGTTAACATGACCATCACTCACCTAATTAACAGCATCAAGCGGTGCATGGTAGATCATTGACCTAGCTAAAGTACATCTACTGTGCATAACAATATTATTGGCCAATAACAAAGACGACAGATGAGTACTTAGCTTTAGATGAGGGAGTCGTTTCGTTGTTGACGTCCTCCTGCGATCTGGTTCGATCGCGATGGTAAGGGTTGTCCCGTCGAGTCAAGGAAGGTTAATTTCCGTGAACTCTTATACGCCCACGAGACCGGGCGTTAGTTAACATGTGGTTGGTCGGGGTAGCGATTCAGATCCTCTCACTATTCCGACCTTATTACTGTTTATACGTATAACTTTACACACTACGTATAAACTGGCTTAATGCCCCACTAGTTTATACACATTCACTGTCTCGATACTTGGATTTCGAGTAGATAACTTGCGATATGTTAGTTCATCTCCTCCGCATCCAACATGGCGGTCGGGGTACGGCGTATCCATGCTAGACCCGCCCGGTACAATCACCCCCTGATTATTTACAACTCGGTTTCACTATATTCACCATTTCACAAAGTTCATCGAACGTATTTCAGTCTCTTCTAAGACGAAAGCCCCCCAGCATCAGGGGTTACGACTTTATCCTGTTGTATGGTCGCTTCACTGAGTTCAAATAGGCCTATGCGGACATACCATGCCGGCGCCATTCGTTATTTCCACAATTACTGCCCTATTACTGGACCTCCTGGACCGATTGTCCCCCTTTATATTCACAGCGTCACTGGATACTCCTCCACATTACGAAAGGAGGTAATTAAGTCCGGTTTGGCGCCGGAATCTCCAAATTCGGCAGGCCATCCCATCACCTGAATTCCGGTGTGTAGGCTGGGGTTCCACTGACCACTCCCCTCTCTGCCCAGCCTCTCCCGCTTCCTCCCGCTGGTATGATGGTTCTCTATTACATACCCCCATGAACGTTTAAGCTACCAGCAGTACATTAAGGATATCTGTTCATATTGGAAAATTTATCAATTACAACTTTCGGAAAATACCAATATTTTCCACACTGCGGCCGGGCAGAGTTCGTTGTTAGATGAATCAAATCGAGTCAGTTTTCAACAGGCGCTTCCAGCCCTCCCTGGACTGAACAGCTGTCTTCCTGGTAGGTCGAATCACACTTCCTGTTTCTGGTATCCCCTGGTCCGTCTCGTCTTCAACATCACTCGTGTCACTTTCCCTTAGATTTTCGTTCCCAGTTGATAGAACTCCCTTTAATTCTAAGGGGATTAACTTATTAATGGTGCGTAAACTCTCTTGGCCGCGACACAACACTTTGACATTCCTGACAACACCCTGAGCGTCTGGGTATAATGTCACCACCTTGCCCAAAGGCCACAACGTTCTTGATTGTTCAGTATCAATCAACACAATGTCACCTGGTTGAATAATTTGTCGATTCGCCGCTTCTGACACAGTATAAAAGTGTTCACGTAATGTAAGAAGATACTCTTTGCGCCACACAGTAGACCAATGATTAATTACTTTATTCAACATCTTAAATTTATCACTTAACACTGTCACATTATTATAATCCTCATCAACTTCCACAGGATTATCTCGATAGATAGGTGCAGCTTCTAATTTCCGCCCACATATCAAGTGAGAAGGAGTCAGTACTTTTGCATTTGGAGTATCAATAATGTACGAGAGAGGACGATTATTTATCTGATTCTCTGCCTCCACTAATACTGCCCGGAATTCCTCCAAGTTAATTCGTTTCCGGTGTAGTACTTTACGCAGACACCTCTTCACTGTACCTATCAGTCTTTCATACAATCCCCCTTGCCAAGGGGCCCTGGGAGTTATAAACTTCCAGCCACACCCTCGCTGATTTAACAGAGATTGTACGTCATTACTCTCATTTAATTCCCTCAAATGTTGCGCTCCCGCTACAAAGTTAGTGGCATTATCTGAAATCATTAGTCTCGGACAGGATCTCCTAGCTGCAAATTTACGAAACAGCTGTATGAACTGTTCTGCAGACAAATTCTGTGTCACTTCTAAGTTTACTGCCCTTGTAGCGGTACAAGTGAATAAACACACATACACCTTTAAAGGAACACCATTTGCAGCACCCATTAAAATGATGGGGCCACTGTAATCTACACCGGTTACATCAAATGGCTTTATTAACTGCACTCGTTCCTTGGACAATGGTGGAGGTCCTGGGTACATATAGGTTCTGGCATCTACACGGCGACACACCACACATGTCTTAATCACCCTCTTCACACTCTGTCGCCCCTGAGGAATCCAGAAAGTTTCCCTAATGCAATTTAAGGTATCTTGTACTCCACCATGCATCACATTTTATGGGCATTTAATACAATTAAAGTTGTCAGATGATGAGTCTTGGGCAGCAAGATAGGGTGTTTAGTATATTCACCCAATTCAGCATTTTGCAATCTACCTCTGCACTTGATTACGTCATCCTCCAAGTATAGCCCCAATTTCTCTATTATTGAACCCTTCCCAAGTTTTCCATCCCTTAGCAATTTAATTTCCTCTCCATAGATTTCTCCTTGTACTATCTGTACCCAGTATTTCAGGGGATGAGGAAAATCATATGGGATATTCATCTTGTTTATGAAGTTAAACACCAACTTCGTAACATTAATTAATTTTGGGAAGGATGAGTATCGATTTATATCAATGGCTAAGGAGGGACCGAGGACTGGAGCCGTGTTCACAGTAATTTCCACCGGAGCAATATGCGCCTTTTGAACAGGCCAGTTACCTTTATTCACCAACCAACTGGGTCCCTTAAACCACGATAAAGTCTTCACAAATTTTACATAAGTCAACCCATGAGACAAGAAATCAGCTGGGTTCTCCGCCCGGGAATATGGTTAAAAGTTAACTATGTTGACCCAAACTGTCATATTTCTCTTGCATCTGATTAATCTCTGCGACTCTATTTTGGACGAATATAATCTTGCTGGTTCCGTTGCGGATCCACTGCAAGGATACCTCATTATCAGACCAAATTATGGTGTCGCTAATATTTATCTCCGGCAATTTACTCCGTAAATAATCCGCTAATTTGACACCCACATAAATGGTGGTTAATTCCAACTGAGGTAAAGTACGTAATTTAATTGGAGCCACTTTAGCTTTAGACATGACAAGAGAAATGTCTTTATCACATTGAAGATAAGCGACTGCTCCATAAGCTAATTTAGAAATTTAGAAGCATCGCAAAAAATGTGGAGTGTATTTTCCACTCCAGGGCGCTCTACACACCGCGGGAACTCCAACATTGGAACTTTCTCATAATCACCAATTAATTCTTCCCACCTGTTAACAAATTCCTCAGGTAGGGTTTCATCCCAAGCACACTTCTGCTTCCATGCCTCTTGTACCAATAATTTCCCTTGAATTGTAAGAGGCGCCACTAAGCCTAGTGGATCGAAACATTTTGAAACTTCAGCAAGCAGGGTTCTCTTCGTTAATTTCTTGGCATACTATAATTATTAGGCTTTAACGATATCAAGTCTCTTTCAGTATCCCAAGTCAGTCCCAATACATTGCTACACCCAGATACTTCATCTCCGGGATTATCTTTATTTATTCGGTCCTTTAACCTGGACGAATTACTGTTCCACTCTCTGAGAGGCATATTTGAACCTTGCATTATGTCATTAGCCCCTTCATATATCTTCATTAGCTCCTCTTCAGTTGACGTCACACCCAGAAAATTGTCCACATAGAATTGTTTACTCATTATTTCACTCAGTGGACCACCTGTACGTTTAAGATGCGCATTTATCGTCGCCTGAAGTAAGAACGGACTAGAAGTAGCCCCAAATAAGACACTTCTGAATCTGAAAGTTTTCAGCGGACTAAGTGGATTGCTAGGATCCTCTGGCCACAGAAATCTTGTGTAATCCTGATCCGTTTCTTGCAATCCCACTCTCAGGAAAGCTTTACTTATGTCTGCCGTAAAGGCATAACTATTAACTCTGAAATTCAATAACACATCTCCCAATTTCTCCGTCAGCGACGGACCTGTCATCAAACAATCATTCAAATTAGGTACATTTTTATTACCCCTGGCACTACAATTAAACACGATCCTCAAAGGAGTGGTTTTGGAATCCTTCTTCACTCCGTGATGAGGTAAGTAGTGGCCATAAATATTGGCTTGCTCAGGGGGTACCTCCTCTATGAACTGATTATTTAACTGTTCATTAATTATTGTATTATAAGCAGTCAACAATTCTGGTGTCTTACTCAATTTGAGGCACCTCTAGTTGGTACCTGATCAGCCGGGCTGTGGTTCGTACGTTGGACTGCGTGCGGCCAGCAGTAACAGCCTGGTTGATCAGGCTCTCGTCCAACAGGAGGCCTGGTCACAGACCGGGCCGTGGGGGCGTTGACCCCTGGAATTCTCTCCAGGTAGACTCCAGGTAGAATTCGTGGATTTGGGCCTTTAACTGACCATATGCCATCCGGTAATTAGTGGGTAGTTCCGGATGGTTTAGCTTCCATGGGAGTCGCACCCAGTATTGTCCAGACTCAAATTTAACATCCTTCAGGTATTGTTCCTGAGTGAAGGAATCATCTGGACTTTCTTCATTTACATTAATCCCGATACTGTCCAGTTCCCACAACTTGTGTACTGGTTCAACGGCATTCTCTATAGAAGAATATGTACTCTGGGGCGGCGTTTCGTGCGTAAGACACACAGTGACTGCATTTATGGCTTCCTCCAGTCATTCATTACTGCGAGGAAGCCGGCCATAAATGACATGGCCTGCACCCGTGTTGAGAAGAGTGACTCCGCACCTCTTCGTCATACCCTTCACAAAGGCTGCATAATAGTCGCTGCCTATTAATACTCCTATTGGCCCCACCGAGTCATTATTGACCACAGAGGGTGCCAGTTTCACATTATTCTGTGAGAGTCTCTGCTTGGTGGCATTAAGACCCACAGTGGAGATCTTCTCCGGTAGTCTATCCACGACTACTGCATTAACTTGGGTCTTCTCTCTGCCCAGACCGACGTTTATATAAACCATGTCATATGACTGGGCCCTTTTATCTGAGAGAAAATCCGACAATTTTAATGTGGTAGGATCCCCCCTTCGTACCTTCATCCCATTAAGGCAACTGCGCTTTATGAAAGTACGTTGTGATCCCTGATCTAACAACGCTGTTACAGTCTTGGATTTACGCCATTTATCTTTAACTGTCATATCCAACACAGGTAGTGCTACTTCAGCTAAACCATTACGAACGTTAGCTGCAAGTTTTACGTGCGCCACTGTAGTGTCGGGGTGATTATCCTTACCATTACTAGGATTACGCCCGCTCTTACACATCACTATGTGGTGCCTGCCATTATTGCATTGGTGACAAGTATTCAGTTTGGTCTGGCAATCCCTCACATTATGATTACCAAGACATCGAATACACCAGTCCAGCTCATCCAATCTCTTCACTTTCGCATCCCAAGAATTATAGGTAACGCAGAGTTTAGAGAGATGGGTTTCATTACAGAAGAGACAATCTCTCTTCTCTTGGCTCGACAGCTTACCCCCCGGGTTACCCTTATTGGGGTGTTTATTCTTTCTGTCTTGTTGTGACGAACCACTATTACTGGTCCCTGTCACTTGATATGTGCCAACATAACCCCTTTTAGTGGTTGGGTTGTAACTATTACTATTGGGATAATTTTTCCCTTTGTGGAACTTAGTTGATGACTCAACGTCACTAGGACCAGTATTCTTAAAGGTAGTGGGCTGGCTAGTTTGCAACTGAACAATTAATTCTTGCAAACCCGTCCTTATCTCTTCCAACCCGAAGTAAGCCTTGTGGTACTTGTTAGATAACCACTCTATCGTCTTATGGTTCAATTTAGCTCGTAGACTCGAGAGACTGAATATAGATTTCAAAGGACCTCTACCAAGCATAAACCAGAATAGGTATTTCCTTAACATAGTAGATGAATATTCTAGGTTTCCTTGTGTGTTCCCCTGTGCAAATATGACTGCTTCAACTGTCATCAGTTGTCTTTCCCAGTTATTCGCTATTTTTGGTATGCCGGCCTATATCCATTCAGACAGGGGATCCTCGTTCATGAGTAATGAACTTCAGGAGTTTTTGGCTAACAAAGGGATTGCTTGCAGCAGAACAACAAGCTACAACCCTCAAGGCAATGGTCAAGTGGAGCGGTTCAATGGTACTATATGGAAGTCAGTTACAATGACACTGAAATCTCGCAATCTACCGGTTCAACACTGGCAGACTGTCTTACCTGATGCCCTTCACTCTATTAGATCATTGCTGTGCACAGCTACTAATGCTACCCCTCATGAGAGACTCTTCAACTATTCACGTCGTTCCTCTACGGGAGCCTCCATGCCCACCTGGTTATGTCACCCTGGACCCATTCTCCTGAAGAGTCACCGTAGGATGAACAAGACGGATCCTTTAGTGGAAGAGGTAGAGCTCCTACAAGCTAATCCACATTATACCCACATTCGCTACCAAAATGGTGAAGAGACTACTGTATCTACAAGACACTTAGCCCCAGTTAAAACCAATGTTAGTGCGGGATCTCAAGATACACCAATAGATGTTGCGAAATATGCTTCGGTTTCTCCAGGAAGCCTTTTCAGGCTACCCTATTGAAATAGAGGACGCCGCTCCAGCAGATAGTCAAACCCCGCTAGAAAATACCGAACCCGGTGAAGAGGCTCAAGGGCTACGAAGGTCTGGACGTACACGTCACCCACCTAACCGTTTGGAGGATTACTGTATCTGATATTTTAGAAGGGGGAGATTGTAGTGATACCGCTCTTGTGGGGAGCCGCAGTAGGACACAATACTGCACCACCTCAGGGGCCCCTTACAATAACAACAAACAGTACGACGATGGCCCAGCATGCGTGTGGTCCTCTCTTACACAGATACATTCGTGATGCAGATTACATGGTAAGCTTAAACATGTCGCCAGTAGCTATAGCTTTTCTGAGGACATATGCACCTTACATCACCTGTCCTGCAGCAGCAGTCATTAGATGTATTTTCTTCTGTTGCAGACATGTACCATGGATTTTGTGTTCAATAAAGCCTAGGAATAAGGCCTGTGTTTTTATCACAACAGACAAATAGATAAATTAAAACCTAACAAATCCCCAGGCCCTGATGAACTGTATGCAAGGGTTCTAAAGGAATGTAAGAGGAGCTTAGCAAACCTATGGCTAATCTTTTCAACATATCACTGCAAACTGGCATGGTGCCAGACAAGTGGAAAATGGCAAATGTAATACCTATTTTCAAAGCAGGTGACAGGTCCTTAGCTTCGAACTATAGACCAATAAGCCTAACCTCCATAGTGGGAAAATTTATGGAATCAATAATGCTGAGGCAATCCGCAGCCATCTTGAAAAGCATAAATTATTCAACGAATCTCAGCACGGTTTTACAAAAGGGCGTTCCTGCCTTACAAATTTAATAACTTTTTTTACTAAGGTATTTGAGGAGGTAGATCATGGTAATGGTATGATATTGTGTATATGGACTTCAGTAAGGCTTTTGATAGGAGTCCCACATCAGAGACTATTGAGGAAAATTAAGGCACACGGAATAGGAGGAGAAATTTTTTCCTGGATAGAGGCATGGTTGACAAATACGCAGCAGAGAGTTTGCATAAATGGGGAGAAATCAGAATGGGGAAGTGTCACAGCGGTGTTCCACAGGGGTCAGTATTGGGCCCCTTGTTTGTTCAAATCTACATAAACGACATAGATGAGGGAATAAATAGCGACATAAGCAAATTTGGATGACACCAAAATAGGCGTCCAATTCATTCAAATGAGGACATTAGAGCACTCAGGAAGATTTGAATAAACTGATGCAGTGGTCGGAGAAGTGGCAGATGCAGTTTAATATAGATAAATGCAAAGTTCTAAATATTGGACAGGACAATAACCATGCCACATATAAACTAAATAATGTAGATATTAATACTACTGATTGCGAAAAGGATTTAGGAGTTCTGGTTAGCAGTAATCTAAAACCAAGACAGCAGTGCATAAGTGTTCGCAATAAAGCGAACAGAATCCTTGTTTCATATCAAGAAGCATAAATAATAGGAGTCCTCAGGTTGTTCTTCAACTCTATATATCCTTGGTTAGGCCTCATCTAGATTATGCTGCACAGTTTTGGTCACCGTATTACAGAATGGATATAAATGCTCTGGAAAACGTACAGAGGAGGATGATAAAGTTGATCCCATGTATCAGAAATCTTCCCTATGAAGATAGACTGAGGGCCCTGAATCTGCACTCTCTAGAAAGGCGTAGAATTAGGGGGATAAGATTGAGGTGTATTAATGGAAAACAGGAATAAATAAAGGGGATGTAAATAGCGTGTAAAAATATTTAGTATTGACAGGACTCGCAGCAATGGCTTTAAGTTGGAAACAGATTCAGGAAGGATATAGGGAAACATTGGTTTGGTAATAGAGTTTTTTATGATAGAACAAACTCCCGATTACAGTTATAGAGGCTAAACGTTGTGTAGTTTTAAAAATAGGCTAGAAAATATATGAGTGGGTGCGGGTGGGTGTGAGTTAGTCTGTTGCTTTGCACAGGTCAGATGCCGTGCTCCTTCCTTAAGTGAATGTAACCTGACCTGGCTGGGTCGGGGCATTGGCCCAAGCCGGTGGGAGACTTGGACTTGCCTCCATGGGCCAGTATCTGCAGTGTTCCTTTTTCTTATGTTCTTTGTTCTTATGTTAACACAAAAGTGTCAGGGGCCCAAGATTGTTCAACTGCCCCCCCAGTGCATCAGGGGGATTACCAACAAACCCCTGGCTGTCTTCGGGCACTGGACAGGCACCTAAAGTCGGTACCTGACCAGCCAGGCTGTGGTTCGTACGTTGGATCGCGGCCAGCGGAACAGCCTGGTTGATCAGGCTCTGGTCCAACATGAGGCCTGGTCACAGCCCGGGGCCCCGGGGGTTGGCCCTTTAATTCTCCCCAGGTAAATTAGGTAGGTGTTAACAAGAATCTACTTAAGTATCTAGGGTGTTAAGACTCAAGTATTCTTAAGTAGGTACCTAGGTGTTATTCCCATTACCTACTTAATAGTTCCCCTAATGTTAACACTCTGTACCTACTTAAGTAGGTATGTAAGTGTAACAATTAAGAGGGTAAATAGGTGTTAACACACAAGTAACTACTTAAAAACCTGGGGAGACAAGACCTACTGAAGTACATCCCTACTTAATTGACATATTGTTGTGAATTGTCCTGGGTAAAAACCAAAATGGGGTTTTTTTTTTTTATATTTTATTTAAAAACAATATAATAAAATAATAAATGCCCAAGAATAAATCAGGCTCATATAAACAAAAACAAGCAAACAAACATAAATAAACACATCTGTCAATATATCCTATAATAAGAACCCGTGCCAAAAGCAAAAAAAAAAAACCAAAAAAAATGTCCACCTCTACCTATCCTAGCTAAATTTTCTATACAAGAACATAACACACTGTCAATGAAACTGTACACACTGTCTCAAAAACACCGTAAAAATAAACCTTTGGTTACATATCCTCTTTTTCCCTACCACAAAACGCAGTACAAAGGCATGAAATAACATAAACCTTAAATTTTTCTGCCTATAAAACAGTTGTTACAATAACACATAAATACAACTGACCCCCGTAACAAGGGTCACACCATCATCATCTTAAATATGAAATACATTAACATCAACTTCATTCCCAAAACCCCGCTTACGAAGGGCCCAAATAACATATTCCTATCCACACTGTCATAAGCCGTTTCCCAATCAAGCCCTAAGACCCCACCCCCCTCTCGACCCTCAATGAATGCCCTAATCCTACCATGCCCATTCCCCATACACCTCCCCGGTATCCCATACTGACCACGCTCTATGATCGAATCCAAAACCTTTTAACCCTATTACCCAAAATCCTTGCAAAGATTTTGTAACCCCTAAAAAGTGAAATAGCACTGTAATCCTAATCGTTTCCTTTTTCCCCCTTTGGCACTAAAACCACAACTCCAGTGTGATCCTCCCCCCATTTCCTTTTCCCAAACAATTGAAAACTTTTTCAAACATTCCTTCAACACTCCCCAATGTTAGTTTAATATTTTATTATACCCCATCCCCCTCCTGGGGGCGGTAGTAAAAAAAATTACGGGGATAATTGGGCCAGACTGGACTAAAATTTTTATAGCTAACAAGTTACAGCGGTAATGAACTAGATCTGGTCAATCATGACAAGTTGAAAAAGGGAATGAGCTCTAGGCGGGGCCCAAACATGACAAGTTGAAAAAAGGGAATGAGCTCCAGGTAGAGCAGGTCACAATCATGACAAGTAGCAAAGGTAATGAGCCCCGGTAGGGGCTGGTACAATTATGACAGTTAAAATTTTTAAAGAATCATAAACACGTCCATACATGGTAAACAAATGACAGAGTAATGAGAAAAAATTCTAGGGAATGCATCCATTCCCCCCCCAACATATTTTTGAAAAGGGGCCTGCCCCCCTTTTTGGCAGGAAAACCAGACAGCCATTCAAAAAAGCAGAAAAGGGTTTAAACCGGGGTCTGCTCTTGCAGGAGCACCATCGCAGCACCCCCGGGGGGAGCGCCCCGGGGGGCTTTTAACGCCCCGGGGGAAACTAGTTTGATTGCAGATCCCAGGTGGACGCCAATTTGATTGCAGCCCAGGCCCTCCGTCCGGGGGAGAGGCGCTGCTGGCCGCTTTTCCCCCGGGGGCCCCGGGCTCCAAGACATCCCCCCGTGCCAGGATGCCGAAGCCTGAAAACGGGGGGCACACCCCCCCCGTGGCACACCTGACAGTTTTCCCCGAAAACGAATTCCACGGCGCTGTTCCCCCCAGTAAACCCCCATCCCCACCCCCCGCCATCGCCGACGCTGGGAGTTGGGTGGGGGGGGGGGGTGGGGTTTTTAGAGGGGGGCCCCCCCCCAAACACTGGGGGGGGCCCACCCCCGCCCCCTCCCCCGGGAGGGGGGGGGGGGAGGCAAAAGTTTGCTCCGCCCCACTTGGGACACCCCAGCCCCAACCCTCACAAACCCCCACAAACTTCCACTGTTTACGCTGAAACGATGCACCGGGGGGTCCCTCGCTGCTTTAAATTTTTTCCCGACAATTCACACAGAGTCCTGTTCAGCCCCGACCTGGGGAGCCCCCTTTATCAAAAGGGCTATCCCTTTTAAAAACCGGCAGCCCGAAACGCCGGGTTTTCCTTGCTGGGAGTCGATGGGGTTACTCCCCCCAAGTTGAACATAAAAATCACTAGGGGCCCACTCCCGGCGCTTTTCCCCTCTGCATCCCCTTTTCCCCGAACCCACTTCCTCCCCAGTTATACTACCCCCCCTACCTTTTCCTCTCCTCCTCACTAATTTTACCCGTTTCCCTCCAAAATTTTCCCCTTTTCCCCCACCTCCTCCAACCTCAGGTCTAGATACCCCGGAAAAAACATCCACAAACCCACTCATACCCTGTCGACCCCCAGTACCTGTCCCTCCGTATTCCCCCCAACTCCTCGTTCACCTTTTTTTCCAAACTCATACCCTGCCTCCCCTTTTAAATCCACGGAAGACAGTCAAAGACAGTTTGTGTCCCCACAGCACATCCTCA
>WNWK01039931.1:0-17215 GCA_009830355.1 Cherax destructor | reverse complement strand
TGAGGACCCTGAATCCACTCTCTAGAAAGGCGTAGAATTAGGGGATATGATTGAGGTGTATAAATGGAAAACAGGAATAAAAAAAGGGGGATGTAAATAGCGTGAAAATATCCAGCCAAGACAGGACTCACAGCAATGGTTTCAAGTTGGAAAAGTTCAGATTCAGGAAGGATATAGGAAAGCACTGGTTTAGTAATAGAGTTGTGGATGAGTGGAATAAACTCCGAGTACCATCATAGAAGCTAAGACGTTGTGTAGTTTTAAAAATAGGTTGGATAAATACATGAGTGGGTGTGGGTGGGTGTGAGTTGGACCTGACTAGCTTGCTACTAGGTCTTATGCCGTGCTTATTTCCTTAAGGGATGTGCCCTTTGACTAGGTTGATTATTGGTCTAAGCCGGGGAGTGAGATGGGCTCTGCCTCGCATGGGTCAATAGGCCTGCTGCAGTGTTCTTCTTCAAGAATAAGAACATAAGAAAGGAGGAACACTGCAGCTGGCCTGTTGGCCCATACCCTTCATTATTGGAATTAGTTGTTACAGTATCAATGAATACTGCTCACTTGATTATTACTTGTACAGTTAATATGAGAATAGTTGCACACACTCGTCTTTAAAAGATATTTGCCTCTGCCAGACATACGTGTACGTCAGTGTTAGGGAGGCTGGCATGCTGGGAATATTTTCCCCCGGGCGACGGAATTCCTGCCGGAGCGATGGCTGAGAGACAACCCAGACCGTCTCCAGAACCAATTTGCTACCATCCCCTTCTCTGTGGGCACTCGCATGTGTGGGCGGGAGGCTGGCTGAACAGGAGATTTACGTCCTCCTCGCTGGGGTAAGTTGAAAGGAATATTTTTTTTAAGGGTTCTTAATTTATAAATTATTAGACACTTCACCATGTTAGATATCTTAAATGAGAGTTCATTCATTATTTGTTAATGGAATATTAGGTTTTTTCTATTTTTTGAGGAACGATTACTTACTTAACAGAGTTCACCTTTCAGCTGTTGTTAAAGTATAATTTAGAGTACAAGCACGAGGATGGGACCCCTTGTTCAAAATTATCTACAAACCTGACAAGCCACAGAATTTCACTATGACGGAGCGCTGATAATCTGGTGTCGTATCTTCGCGTCCTGTCTACATGACGCTGAACCATCTTCCTGTCTACATGATGCAGCAGTAGTAGTAGCAGCTAGTAGTAGCATAGTGTAATAATAGTAGTAGTAGTAGTAATAGTAGTAGTAATAATAGTAGTAGTAGTAGGAGCAGTGTGTGGAGCAGTAGTAGTAGTAGTAGAGAAGGTACCTTGTACCTAATGTTTAGTGAGTTGCACTAACTAAGCAAACACCCTCCCTTCCCCTTTCCCTGCTCGCCCCTTCCTCTATAGATCTCCACATACAGAGAAACGTTCTCCCAAAAGTCCGCCTACATCTTCCACCTTCCTTATAAATCGCAGATTTTACATAGAACCATCTTCCTGTCAGAAATGAGTATTTTGTTACGATGGGGTGAACGATTTTTTCTAAAATATACATTATATCGCATTTCATAGAAAATGGAGGAGTGGCAAACTTTAAGATGTGTTAGCATTTTACTTATTTCCGCATCATGCCCATACTGGGTTCTTAAAGCAACGGTGGAGTTAACAGTGGTTTGTTCCTAGGGGTAGGGAGGTCTTTTCCGTGATGGGTGCCACTCTCCTCACAGGAAATTTGCCGTACTAAGAACCCAGCATATCTCTCGGCACAAATGGTAGAGATATTTTCCCTTTTCCAAATTTGCTGACTCTTTCTGCTGATGGCTTGGAACGAATGTGGATGTGAAAAATTGACTTGAAATAGTTTTACTTACTTTGTGATTACTTTTCTTGTTATATGAAAGTAGCAAGTTGATAACAAACGTGTAAATTGTTGTTTGTATATTGTACCCATATATATCCTACTTTGGCTATTTTATTTTTAATCCAGATTGACTTATTATCTAACTGGGTTACTTACTATTGTATTTTTTGGAGAAATCATAAACATGTATATGCATTTGTTAAATATAATAAATTAGTAAAAAAATTTATGTGTTCTTTTAGATAAACATTGAGAGAGCAAAGACGGAGAAGGATGCCACTGTGGAAAATCACGCGGCTCTTGATTTCCTAGACCCTTAAAACCTCCCTAAGTGGAGAAGAAAGGATGATTTGTGCCACATTTATTTATACACTCTTAATTTGTTAGACTAATCTAGCAATGAAGCCTCCATAGGCTAATTTAAGTTATAGTTAGACATAGATTTATCTAGCTTAGTATCTACATCACCTCTCACAATCTACACAGTTGTGAGCAGTGGGCACTTGTTCCAGCTGAGTGCCCACTGGGGAGGAGAGGGACCATCTCCTGCCCACCCGACAGTCACAAAAATTGCTGTGCACGAGTAAGCCGGCGATTAAGTACTGGGCATCTTACTGACAAGGAGAATGATATGTGCTCTATTTTTAATAATTATTTTCTCTCGGTTTTCACACAGGAAGACATTAATAATATCCCAGTAATTAATTTTTATAGTGTCCCTGAAGAAGATAAATTATGTAATATCACAGTCACTAGCGAAATGATTATGAAACAGCTGGACCGACTGAAACAAAATAAATCGCCTGGTCCTGATGAGCTTTTTGCAAGGGTTCTTAAGGAATGCAAAATGGAACTTTGTGAACCATTAACTAATATTTTTAATTCATCTCTTCAAACAGGTGTAGTGTCTGATATGTGGAAGATGGCATGTAATTCCTATTTTTAAAGCAGGGATAAGTCACACCGTCAATACCCCATAAGCCTGACCTCAATGTAGGCAAATTACTAGAGTCAATTATAGCTGATATTATTAGAAGCCATCTAGATAACCATAATTT
The DNA here is from genome assembly GCA_009830355.1 of Cherax destructor. NCBI lineage: Eukaryota > Metazoa > Arthropoda > Malacostraca > Decapoda > Parastacidae > Cherax > Cherax destructor. The sequence goes on along the minus strand of WNWK01039931.1, from coordinate 14,312 downwards.
GATTAATGATACTCAGCATGGATTCACGAGGCTGTTCCCTGCCTATCTAATTCATTAACCTTCTTCACTAAAGCTTTTGAGGCTGTTGATCACGATAAAGAATTCGATATTGTTTATTTAGACTTTAGTAAGGCTTTTGATAGAGTACCGCACCAGAGACTGTTAAAGAAAGTGGCAGCTCATGGCATTGGGGGAAAAGTGCTGTCATGGATCGAGTCATGGCTCACCAATAGGAAGCAGAGAGTGTGCATAAATGGGGTTAAATCTGAGTGGGGATCTGTAACAAGTGGTGTTCCACAGGGATCAGTCTTAGGCCCTTTTGTTTATAATATATATCAATGACCTTGACGAGGGAATTACTGGTGATATGAGCAAATTCGCCGATGACACGAAGATAGGTAGGATAATTGATTCAAACGTAAATGTTGGGGAACTTCATTAGGATTTAGACAAACTCAATTCCTGGTCAGAAAAGTGGCAGATGCAGTTCAATGTAGATAAATGCAAGGTTCTGAAGCTCGGGAGTGTCCATAACCCAAGCACTTATAAGTTAAATAACGTAGAACTTAGTCATACAGAGTGTGCAAAGGACTTGGGGGTTATGATAAGTAGCAACCTTAAACCAAGACAGCAATACCTAAGTGTACATAATAAGGCAAACAGATTACTGGGATTTATATCAAGAAGTGAAAGCAACAGAAGTCCAGAGGTTATATTACAGCTTTATACATCGTTAGTAAGGCCTCATCTAGATTACGCAGCTCAGTTCCGGTCTCCATATTACAGAATGGATATTAATTCATTAGAAAACATTCAGCATAAAATGACTAAATTAATACATGGCATTAGAAATCTTCCGTATGAAGAAAGATTGAAGACCCTAAAATTACATTCACTTGTAAGACGTAGAATGAGGGGAGACATGATCGAGGTATACAAGTGGAAAATGGGTATTAACAAAGGGAATATTAATAAGGTCTTTAGGATATCTCACCAAGAGAGAACCCACAATAATGGATTCAAATTAGGAAAGTTTAGATTTAGAAAGAATGTAGGAAAGTATTGGTTTGGAAATAGGGTAGTTGATGAGTGGAACAGTCTGCCTAGTAGGGTTATTGAAGCTAGGACCTTGGATAGTTTCAAATTTAGGTTGGATAAATTCATGAGTGAGAGGGGTTGGATTTGGGGTGGGACTCGCACATGAGTAAATAGAATTATCAAAACTTATTTCTTGGGTAGCATTGAAGATTGGGTTGAACAAATATTCTGTTAGTGCCTCACGAAATGTAATGACACGATTGCAACAAACCACATACCACGGTGGGGTTCGAACCCGCGGTCAGAGAGTCTCAAAACTCCAGACCGTCGCGTAAGCCACTGGGCCAGCTAGCTTCAATAAGATTAATCCAACTAGGTATATTTCTACACCATAGGAAGGTTAGCATAGGCACCACTGTGTCCACAAATGCAAGTTTTTACAGACGAATCTCCAGCTAGCATGGCCGTCATGGCCATGCTACACCATGCTATGGTGTAGAAATATACCTAGTTGGATGAATCTTATTGAAGCTAGCTGGCCCAGTGGCTTACGCGACGGTCTGGAGTTTTGAGACTCTGTGACCGCGGGTTCGAACCCCACCCGTGGTATGTGGTTTATTCTGTTAGTGGGTTGGAATGTGAAGGACCTGCGTAGTATGGGCCAACAGACCTGCTGCAGTGTTCCTTCTTTCTTATGTTCTTATTATCAATTAACAGCCTAGTTTAGGATGGCTTATCCTACGACAAGCCTTGTGCAATGAAGTAATCTAACATTCGATAACCATTACAACACAAATTAGATAACATTTCGGAGCAATAACCATTATCTCCCTGCTATAGTGAATTAGATATAATTATCTCACGTGTCCCAATGGATGTACTGTTTCCACACTCCACCAGTAAGTACCTAGAGTATCACTGAATGTGCGTTCCTGGTACTTTTGGGGCTGAGTGTGGAGGGTCTTGCTGCATCCCTCCAGCCCACCAGAGATCAACTTACAACCAGCCCAGCACAACTGCCCATGTGTAAACTAGAGGTAAGAATTCAGGTAGACAGAAATGGGATGTCAGGTTTCAGGCCTGAATTCCATAACTGACTTGTCAAGGATCACTACCCTAATCAGTCATGACCCAAAGACACCCCTCTATTCTACACCTCCACTGTTGTGAATGGAGTTATTAAATTTGCTGCTCTTTCAGTCAAAGAAAATTAAAGATTTTCTCTATAGAAAGTCTAACAACAAATTTTCATCACTATCTGAAGCTCGTAACGTCATTACGTATGTGTAAATAACCACAAGTATCCAGAACAAGCCTTTATTTGTACAAACACACACACACACACACAGGTGGGGTGTGAAGTCACGCGCATTTTGAGCTCCGCTAAAGTGGGTCTTATAGAGTGGTCCTAGAGGAAATCCGAGTGCAACAAATAGGCGTGGGCATAGGTCAAAGTGTCATATTCAATTAGGTGAGTACACAATACATACACATAGCAGCATATGTAGAGAACCCAGGACTTGGAGGGACTTAACACCAGGCACGCATGCACACACACGCACACACACAGGGCCAGGAGCTGAGTCTCGACCCCTGCAACCACAATTAGATGAGTACACACAAACACACACACACATACACGCACACACGCACATGCATGCACACACACACTCTTTCCTCCCTCTCTCTCTCTCTCTCTCTCTCTCTCTCTCTCTCTCTCTCTCTCTCTCTCTCTCTCTCTCCCTCTCTCCCTCCCTCTCACTCTCCCACCTTCCCTCTCTCTCTGTCTCCCTCTCCCCCTCCCTACCTCTCTCTCTCTCTGCCTCCCTCCCTCCCTCTCTCCCTCCCCCTCTCTCTCTCTCTCTCTCTCTCTCTCCCTCCTTCCCTCTACCACACTTCCTCCAGGCTTTCTCCCTCCCCATCGCCCCCTTTGACGGGTACCCCGCCCTTCAACCCCTCCTCCCTATCCCTCTCCAGTTTTCCCTCCCTCCCTCTCTCTCCCTCAATCTCTCTCTACCCCTCTCTCTCTCTCCATCCCCCCCCCCTATCCCTCTTCTCTCCCCTCTCATACTCTCTCCCTCCCTCCCCCACAGGATCCGTCCTCTACCCTTGCCCACTTCCACAAATATCCCTCCCTACCACCCCTCCTCCCTATCCCTCTCCTGTCTCCCTCCTTCTGACACTCTCCTCCCTCCCTCTGACACTCTCTCTGCCTCTCCCTCTACACAACTCTCTCTCTGCCTCTCTATACCACTCTCTCTCTACCTCTATCTCTCTCTACCTCCCTCTCCCTAAATCTTTCCCTCTCTCTCTTGCTTCCTCTCTCACTCCCCCTCCCTTCCCCACTTGATCCACCCCCTACCTCACTACCTCCAAACTAATTCCCCCCTCTCTCCCTCTATCCCTCCCTTCCCCGCTTGATCCGCCCCCTGTCACACTACCTCCGAGCTATTCCCCTCCTTCTCGCCCCCTCCCATCTATCCCTCTATCTCGCCACCCCTCCTCTCTATCCCTCTCCTCTCTCCCTCCTTCTGACATTCTCACTACATAAGGGCACATCGTGGGAATATGGGCGGCTCAGGGAGAAGGATGCCAACAAGAGGTTCGATGGTTGCTCCGGGGAGGCTGCAGTGGGAGGAGGAACTCAATAAAAGGGAGAAGGAATGGGAGAGGAGGATATTGATAATCAGCAAGGGAATGGAGAGGAGGATAGCTGAGGAGAGCAGAAAATGGGAAATGCAAGTCAAAAAAGCAGAAGACAAGATACAGATCTTAGAAGTGAAGCTGAAGAGACTGACGCAGAGTAGAGACGCAAGTACCTGTTCAGAAACGGCACTTGGAGGGTGTACATCTGACACAGTCAAAGGGAATGCGGAGAAAAGAGAAGAAGACACACGTGGGGCTCGAAGCAAGAGGAGCAGGATACCAACACCAGTCAAAGGGAATGAGGACAAAAAAGAACTCTTGTATGTACAGGCACTGTCAGACACATGTGGAGCATCTGACACAGTCAATGGGAATGCGGAGAACCAAACTTATGCTCAGGCACGTCAGACACCGTGGGCCCAAGATGAGTAGATAAAACACACACGAGAGGTACAAAGCACAGACAAAAGCCAAAAAGCAACGAATGAGAGTGCAGAAACAACACATGAGAGGGTAGACAAAGCAGCAGACACACTAAACGCAGAGACCCCAATAATATACAGCAGTGGACAGGGGCAAATGATTAGGTCGGACACACAAAGGAACACAGGGGATACAACCATAGCAGAACCAGTAGATGCAAATGCATCTCTGACGATGCAAAGGGAGACACAATGGGAGGAGGAAAGGGAGAAGTCGATCTTTATCTACGGCCTTAAGGAAGTCGAAGGGGTCACCCATGACAGAAGAAAACAGGACGAGAAAGAAAGGATTAAAGGTATCATGCTAGCAACAGGGGGAGACACATCCCAGGTGATAAATTTTCAGAGAATCGGGTGGTACATAAGGGGAAGAAATCGGCCCCTCAAAGTAATCTTCACTACAGAATCAGCCCGTACCATGATCCTGCAAGAGAAAGCACGGCTGAGGGCGACTCAGGAGTACCAGGATGTATACCTAGATCGGGACAGAACGCAGGAAGAAAGGGAGGCCCAAAAGGAGAGGATAAGAAAGAGAAGAGAGGAGAGAGAGGAAGAGACAGTGAGGTACAGAGGGCACCAGGCTCAAGCAGAAGGATAAACACACCCACCGGAAGCAATCATAGAGGGCCTCAAAACACAACAACCCAATGACAACCATATATTTTAACTTCACACGCACACATCATTTCCCTGCCCCCACCCAAGCAACCCAAAACCCACCCTCACAACTAGCCCACCCCATCACAAACCCCACCCAAGCAACCCAAAACCCACCATCACAACTAGCCCACCCCATCACAAACCCCACCCAAGCAACCCAAAACCACCATCACAACTAGCCCACCCCATCACAAACCCCACCCCATTGGCCCACACTCCAACCATACAACCCCCCACCCATGCAACAACCCCCTATGGGAACCCTGCCCACAACCCACCAAGATCCCCCAGGGCCACAGTATTGGAAACGAGGTTGAAGGTTTAGTACACAAATGTGGATGGAATCACGAATAACCATGAAGAGTGGAATGAAAGAATAGGTGAAATGTCCCCAGACATCATAGCAGTCACAGAAACTAAACTAAATGAGACAATAACAGACACAATCTTCCCACAGGGATATCAGATCCTGAGGAAAGATAGAAGGAGCAGAGGGGAAGGAGGGTCGCACTGCTCGTAAGGAATCATTGGAGATTCAAGGAAATGGAAGGAATGGAGGTGTGTAGAGAAAAGGACTTTATAGTAGGTACCATCCAGTCTGGGGAGCACAAGATAGTCACTGCAGTGATGTATAACCCACCACAAAACTGCAGGAGGCCAGGAGAGGAGTATGACAAGAACAACAGAGCAATGGTGGACACCCTGGTGGAGGTGGCAAGAAAAGCGCACATGAGCAGAGCGAAGTTACTGGCCATGGGCGATTTCAACCACAGGGAGATCGACTGGGAGAACCAAGAACCACGTGGGGGTCCAGAAACTTGGAGAGCCAAGATGATGGACATGGTACTGGAAAACCTGATGCACCAACATGTCAGGGACACGACCAGAGATCGAGGAGAGGACGAACCAGCAAGGCTGGACCTTATATTCACACTGAATAGCTCAGATATCGAGGACAAAACACACGAGAGCCCCCTGGGAGCCAGTGACCATATGGTGCTGAGTTTTGAGTACATTGTAGAGCTACAGGTGGAGAGGGAAAATGGTGCTGAAAGAGACATACCAGACTTTAAAAGAGGGGATTACATGGGTATGAGGAATTTCCTGAAGGAGGTTCTGTGGGAAAGGGAAATGGAAGGACAGTCAGTAAATGAAATTATGGAATACGTAGCGACAAAGTGCAAGGAGGCAGAGGAACAGTTTATACCCAAAGGAAAAAGATTAAATGGGAAGACCAGAAAGAGCCCCTGGTTTACCTAAAGGTGCAGGGAGGCGAAGACTCGGAGTGTCAGAGAATGGAAAAGGTACAGAAGGCAAAGAACCCAGGTAAACAAGGAGATTAGTCGAAGAGCTAGAAACGAGTATGCACAGGTACGAAGGGAGGCCCAGAAACAGTACGAAAATGACATAGCATCGAAAGTCAAGTCTGACCCAAAACTGATGTACAGTCACATCAGAAGGAAGACAACAGTCAAGGACCAGGTGATAAGGCTGAGGAGAGAAGATAGGGAACTCACAAGTAATGATCAAGAGGTATGTGAGGAGCTCAACTCAAGGTTTAGAAAAGTATTCACAGTGGAGGAAGGAAGGCAGCTGGGTAGACAGGACGGGGTGCATCACCAACAAGGGATGTATCAAGTGCTGGAGAACATACACACAACTGAGGGGGGGGGGTGAAGCAGTTACTCAGTGACCTTGATACCTCAAAGGCGATGGGCCCGGACAATATCTCCCCATGGGTCCTTCGGGAAGGAGCTGAGGTTCTGAGTGTGCCATTTACCATAATATTCAACATATCCCTTGAAACTGGGCAGCTACATGAGAAATGGAAAAAGGCCAACGTAGTCTCCATCTTTAAAAAAGGAGACAGAAAGGAGGCACTAAACTATAGACCGGTGTCACTTACGTGTATAGTGTGCAAAGTCTTGGAAAAAATCATCAGGAAAAGAATGGTGGAGCATCTGGAGCAGAACAGGATAATCAACGCCAGACAGCCCGGATTCAGGGAAGGCAAATCCTGTGTAACAAACCTCCTGGAGTTCTATGATAAAATAACAGAGGTGAGGCAAGAGAGAGAAGGGTGGGTTGACTGCATTTTCCTGGACTGCAGGAAGGCCTTCGACACAGTTCCTCATATGAGATTAGTAAAGAAGTTGGAAGACCACGTGTGTATAACAGGAAGGGCACTGGAATGGATCAGGAATATCTCACAGGGAGGCAACAACGGGTCATGGTGCGTGATGATGTATCACAGTGGGCGCCTGTGACGAGCGGTGTACCGCAGGGGTCAGTCCTAGGACTAGTGCTATTCTTGGTATATGTGAATGACATGGCGGACGGGATAGACTCAGAAGTGTCTCTGTTCGCAGAGGATATGAAATTAATGAGGAGAATCACATCGGATGAAGACCAAGCAGGACTTCAAAGATACCTGGAAAGCTTGACATCTGGTCTAGCAACTGGCTTCTCGAATTTAACTGCACCAAATGCAAAGTCATGAAGATCGGAGAAGGCAAAGAAGACCGCTGACAGAGTACAGGCTAGGTGGACAAAGGCTACAAGCCTCATCAAAGGAGAAAGACCTTGGGGAGAGTATAACGCCAAGCACATCTCGGAAACACACATCAACCAGATAAACGCGGCAGCATATGGGCGACTGGCAAACCTAAGATTAGCGTTCCGTTACCTTAACAAGGAATCGTTCAAGACACTGTACACCGTGTACGTCAGGCCCATACTAGAGTATGCAGCACCAGTCTGGAACCCACACCTGGTCAAGCATGTCAAGAAATTAGAGAAAGTGCAAAGGTTTGCGACAAGGCTAGCTCCACAACTCAGGGGACTGCCTATGAAGAAAGGTTGAGGGAAATAGGACTAACAACACTGGAGGAAAGAAGGGTCAGAGGAGACATGATAACGACATACAAAATACTGCGGGGAATTGACAAGGTAGACAGTGACAGGATGTTCCAGAGAGGGAACACAGAAACAAGGGGACACAACTGGAAGCTGAAGACTCAGATGAGTCAACGGGATGTTAGGAAGCATTTCTTCAGTCATAGAGTAGTCAGGAAGTGGAATAGTCTAGAGAAAGATATAGTGGAGGCAGGAACCATACATAGTTTTAAGACAAGGTATGATAAAGCTCATGGAGCAGGGAGAGCAGAGACCCAGTAGCGGACAGCAAAGAGGAGGGGCCAGGAGCCGAGTCTCGACCCCTTCAACCACAATTAGGTGAGTACAATTAGGTGAGTACACGCGCGCCGTGTGTGTGTGTGTGAGACAGAGCAGCGAAAGTCAAGTCTGACCCAAAGCTGTTGTACAGCCACATCAGGAGGAAAACAACAGTCAAGACCAGGTAATCAGGCTGAGGTCACAAAATAACGACCGCAAAGTATGTGAGGAGCTCAACATGGGATTCAAAGAAGAGCTCACAGAGGAGACAGAAGGGTCTCCAGAAAGGCAAAGAGGTGAGGTACACCATCAAGTATTGGACACAGTACATACAACCAAGGAAGAGGTGAAGAGGCTGTTAAGCGAGCTAGATACCTCAAAGGCGGATAACATCTTTCCATGGGTCCTGAGAGAGGGATCAGAGGCGCTTTGTGTACCACTAACAACTATTTTCAACACATCTATCGAAACAGAATGACTACCGAAAATATGGAAGACAGCAAATGTAGTCCCATTTTTAAAAAAAAAAGAGATATACATGAGGCATTAAACTACAGACCAGTGTCACTGACGTGTATAGTATGCAAGGTCATAGAGAAAATTATCAGAAGAGTGGTGTAACACCTAGAAAGGGAGCACGGTTTCAGGGATGGGAAATCCTGCATCACAAACCTACTGGAGTTCAATGACAGGGTGACGGCAGTAAGACAAGAGAGATAGAGGGTGGGTAGATTGCATTTTCTTGGACTGTAAAAAGGCATTTGACACAGTTCCACACAAGAGATTAGTGCGGAAGCAGAAGAACCAGGCAGGGATAACAGGGAAGGCACTACAATGGATCAGGGAGTACCTGTCAGGAAGACAACAGCGAGTCATGGTACGTGGCGAGGTGTCAAAGTGGGCGCCTGTAACGAGTGGGGTGCCACAGGAATCAATCCTAGGACCGGTGCTGTTTCTGGTATTTGTGAACGACATGACGGAAGGAATAGACTTCGAAGTGTCCCTGTTTGCAGATGATGTGAAGTTAATGAGAATTCAATCGGACGAGGACCAGGCAGAACTACAGAGGGATCTGGACAGGCTGCAGGCCTGGTCCAGCAATTGGCTCCTGGAGTTTAACCCCACCAAGTGCAAATTCATGAAGATTGGGGAAGGACAAAGAAGACCACAGACGGAGTACAGTCTAGGGGGGCCAGAGACTGCAAACCTCACTCAAGGAAAAGGACCTTGGGGTGAGTATAACACCGGTCACATCTCCTGAGGCGCACTTCAACCAAATAATGCGGCAGCATACGGGTACCTAGCAAACTTTAGAGCAGCATTCTGACATCTTAATAAGGAATCGTTCAGGACCCTGTACAATGTGTACGTTAGGCCCATATTAGAATATGCAGCACCAGTTTGGAACCCACACCTAGCCAAACACGTAAGGAAACTAGAGAAAGTGCAAAGGTTTGCAACTAGACTGGTTTCGGAGCTAACAGGTGAGTACACTCACAGACACAGACACAGACACACACATACACACACACACACACACACACACAGACACAGACACACACACACACACATAGCGGAGGAGCTATGTGTACCCCTAACAACGATCTTCAACACGTCTATTGGAACAGGGCAACTACCTGAGGTATGGAAGACAGCAAATGTAGTTCTAATCTTTAAAAAAGGAGACAGGAACGTAGCACTAAACTACAGGCCAGTGTCACTGACATGTATAGTATGCAAAGTCACGGAGAAGATTATCAGGAGAAGAGTGGTGGAACACCTAGAAAGGAATGAGCTTATCAAACGACGGCCAGCACGGTTTCAGGGACGGGAAATCCTGTGTCACAAACCTACTGGAGTTCTACGACAGGGTGACAGCAGTAAGACAAGAGAGAGAGGGGTGGGTAGATTGCATATTCCAGGACTGTAAGAAGGCGTTTGACACAGTTCCACACAAGAGATTAGTGCAGAAGCTGGAGGACCAGGCAGGGATAACAGGGAAGGCACTACAATGGATCAGGGAATACCTGTCAGGAAGACAGCAGCGAGTCATGGTACGTGGCGAGGTTTCAGAGTGGGCGCCGGTGACGAGTGGGGTTCTACAGGGGTCAGTCCTAGGACCGGTGCTGTTTCTGGTATTTGTGAACGACATGACGGAAGGAATAGACTACGAAGTGTCCCTGTTTGCAGATGATGTGAAGTTAATGAGAATTCAATCGGTCGAGGACCAGGCAGAACTACAAAGAGATCTGGACAGGCTGCAAGCCTGGTCCAGCAATTGGCTCCTGGAGTTCAACCCCACCAAGTGCAAAGTCATGAAGATTGGGGAAGGGCAAAGAAGACCGCAGACGGAGTACAGTCTAGGGGGCCAGAGACTGCAAACCTCAGTCAAGGAAAAAGATCTTGGGGTGAGTATAACACCAGGCACGTCTCCTGAGGCGCACATCAACCAAATAACTGCTGCAGCATACGGGCGCCTAGCTAACCTAAGAACAGCATTCCGACATCTTAATAAAGAATCGTTCAGGACTCTGTACACTGTGTACGTTAGGCCCATACTGGAGTACGCAGCACCAGTTTGGAACCCACATCTAGCCAAGCACGTAAAGAAGCTAGAGAAAGTGCAAAGGTTTGCAACAAGACTAGTCCCGGAGCTAAGGGGTATGTCCTACGAGGAGAGGTTAAGGGAAATCGACCTGACGACACTGGAGGACAGGAGAGATAGGGGGGACATGATAACGACATATAAGATACTGAGAGGAATAGGCAAGGTGGACAGAGATAGAATGTTCCAGAGATGGGACACAGCAACAAGGGGACACAGTTGGAAGTTGAAGATTCAAATGAATCACAGGGATGTTAGGAAGTATTTCTTCAGTCATAGAGTGGTCGGGAAGTGGAATAGCTTGGGAAGCGATGTAGTAGAGGCAGGTTCCATACATAGCTTTAAGGAGAGGTATGATAAAGCTCATGGAGCAGGGAGCGTGACCCAGTAGCGGCCAGTGAAGAGGTGGGGTCAGGAGCTATGAATCGACCCCTGCAACCACAACTAGGTGAGTACATACAGCCCCCGGTGGTCTAGTGGGTAAAGCTCTCGCTTCACACACGGAGGGGCCGGGTTCAATTCCCGGTGGGGCAGAAACATTTTGAAGTGTTTCCTTACATACACACACACACACACATACATACACCAGGCCTAGTGTCTAATTGACATGTGCCTAGGACAAAATGGTAACATACACACTAAATAAGCTACCGGCCAGAGTAAAAGTCGAACAAGAGAAGTATTCTGAAACTATGACACGAGAATCCCAGAAAACATTGAATATAAATACGTTTTGATGTCTGCTATAAGTATTTCCTTTAGGAGGACTAATATTAATACTACTACTACTACTACTACTAATAATAATAATAATATTAGCATGACAGGGTCACAAGAGTCATTAAAAAAAATGTAAATTCCAGTATACGCTGAGTAACACACATGACTGGAAAAGCAATACGCAGTTTCCTGCACCTGCACGCCAGGAAGGGATAGGGACTTACTCCTCTCCTCCTCTGATCAAACCTAATTATCCCTCCCATTCCCCAGGCGCTGTGTGACCTTACGGTTTTCGCGCTGCTTCAAGAAAATTATAATGTGCGTTTAAAGTTGCTACAATTTTCTTTAAAGAAGTTATGAGTTTTTTTTTATCTGGCAACGATCTAACTATTTATTGACTTAAATTTAATTTTAATATTTTTTTAAATCTTTTTCTCTAAGTATGGGTTCAATTTTCTTTACTCCAATTTTCTTTCATCCTTTAATTGACTTGCTCTCTTTTCATAGTACAATATATTTTCCCACATATTCCTAAGTCACTATATTCAGTAATTGACGGTTAATGAGAAACCTAAAACCTCCTCTGAATACTGGTAAATGTAGTTTATGTAGGTGTATTTGTGTACATTTACACACACATAGCCAGGAGCTATGACTCGACCCCTGCAACCACAACTAGGTGAGTACACACACACAGGATGTTCCAGAAATGGGACACAGAAACAAGGGGTGACAATTGGAAGTTGAAGATTCAGATGAGTCAAAGGGATGTTAGGAAGTATTTCTTCAGCCATAGAGTTTTCAGGAAGTGGAATAGTTTAGCAAGTGATGTAGTGGAGGCAGGAACCATACATAGCTTTAAGACGAGGTATGGAGCAGGGAGAGAGAGGACCTAGTAGCGATCAGTGAAGAGGCGGGGCCAGGAGCTGAGTCTCGACCCCTGCAACCACAAGTAGGTGAGTACAATTAGGTGAGTACACACACACACACACAGACTGAGAGGTCGCACCGTCATGACGTCCCTACTCATTCTGAGAAGTTGATAGGGAGTTGCTGCCCCTGACTAGGAGGTATAGGGACCTTGACATAATACAGGTGTGGCGACCAGAAAGCAGTCAGTGAGCTCTGAATTCCCTAAAGCAGGTATGTGAGTCGCTCTGCAGTTTCCTCATCTTCAAACACCATAATATCCCTCAGATCAAATAGCCAGAGCTTATCCAAGCTACCGTGACTGTGTACACACTTCTTTAGGATGAAAAATTCCAAAGAGATGTGACAACAAATGCGTACCAATTTGCTTGCTAGTGTGGACACGAGTGACACATGGGGTGACAACTCAGGCTGTTTATGTCGTGAAGAGATATGTCACACACAAATGTTTTGATTTTAGACACTGAAAGTATGTTTTCTCGCCATATTAAAGGGGGGAATTATCTTGGCACCGGTCTCAGTTTCTTGATGATCCTCTAAGTGGAACTTTGGTCATTTGACGGTATATTTCCCTAGATTTTACACATCCATGTAAAAACCATCTGATCACCACAAGTAGCGTCTTGTGTTCTGTCTGTAGTGAACACATGTGTTTTCTGGCTAACCTTCGAAGGGGATAAAAAGGCTAAATTAAAAACTGCAAAGGTGAATATCACAAAAAGTTTTGATGATTTTGTAGCAAATTTTCACCAGATAAGGACAAACGTAATTAATTCTGATGTTGCTCTTTGAAGGGCAATATAGTTGCCAGAGAAGTCGTGACGCAGACACTGACAGTCGTGACGCAGACACTGACAGTCGTAACGCAGACACTGACAGTCGTGACGCAGACACGACAGTCGTGACGCAGACACTGACAGTCTGACGCAGACACTGACAGTCGTGACGCAGACACCGACAGTCGTGACGCAGACACTGACAGTCGTAACGCAGACACTGACAGTCGTGACGCAGACACGACAGTCGTAACGCAGACACTGACAGTCGTGACGCAGACACTGACAGTCGTAACGCAGACACTGACAGTCGTGACGCAGACACTGACAGTCGTAACGCAGACACTGACAGTCGTGACGCAGACACTGACAGTCGTAACGCAGACACTGACAGTCGTGACGCAGACACTGACAGTCGTGACGCAGACACTGACAGTCGTAACGCAGACACTGACAGTCGTAACGCAGACACTGACAGTCGTGACGCAGACACTGACAGTCGTAACGCAGACACTGACAGTCGTAACGCAGACACTGACAGTCGTAACGCAGACTCTGACAGTCGTAACGCAGACACTGACAGTCGTGACGCAGACACTGACAGTCGTGACGCAGACACTGACAGTCGTGACGCAGACACTGACAGTCGTGACGCAGACACTGACAGTCGTGACGCAGACACTGACAGTCGTGACGCAGACACTGACAGTCGTGACGCAGACACTGACAGTCGTGACGCAGACACTGACAGTCGTGACGCAGACACTGACAGTCGTGACGCAGACACTGACAGTCGTAACGCAGACACTGACAGTCGTAACGCAGACACTGACAGTCGTGACGCGACACTGACAGTCGTAACGCAGACACTGACAGTCGTAACGCAGACACTGACAGTCGTAACGCAGACACTGACAGTCGTAACGCAGACACTGACAGTCGTAACGCAGACACTGACAGTCGTAACGCAGACACTGACAGTCGTAACGCAGACACTGACAGTCGTAACGCAGACACTGGACAGTCGTGACGCAGACACTGACAGTCGTGACGCAGACACTGACAGTCGTGACGCAGACACTGACAGTCGTGACGCAGACACTGACAGTCGTGACGCAGACACTGACAGTCGTGACGCAGACACTGACAGTCGTGACGCAGACACTGACAGTCGTGACGCAGACACTGACAGTCGTGACGCAGACACTGACAGTCGTGACGCAGACACTGACAGTCGTGACGCACACTGACAGTCGGACGCAGACACTGACAGTCGTGACG
>WNWK01039930.1:0-17216 GCA_009830355.1 Cherax destructor | reverse complement strand
TTTTTTAAAACCGGAAGTGCCCCTGGACATACTCACAACCTAGGTAGGGGGGACCTATGGGATATAAAAATGCTGGATAACAAACATTATTAAGTGAGGACTAAGGTAAGAAGAAATCCATACAATTTCATGAAACCACTTGAAGAAACATCAGGGGGGGAGTATTCCCCATTCTAGTCTGCCTCAAGAAAAACAAGTATGAAGACTGTTCTGCGGTGAAAAAGTGAGACTAAAAATTAGAAATAATGAGCTCACTAGATAGTTTTTAAGTAACTTGGGAAACGAGAGAGGACGGGAGATCGGAGACCTTTTTGGTACTTATCAGAGTCTTTGGGGTTCCCCCAACAGTGTATGCATGCTGACGAGGGTGAAGGTGCTGCTCCTATTAAGAAACCCCCTTTATCGAACTAGCCCGGTGAGATAATTTCCCGGGGGGGGCAAATTTCTTGTTGCCCCCAAAGTTAATTGGCATAGTAAAAGTCGTGAGTTCCCGGTGTCCTCATGCCCAAGTCAGATGGTTCATACAGGATGTCCGGATTCAAGGTAAATTCGCACATTCCTGCGGGATACCTTCTTCAAGGGTGGTGATTTTGATAGACAGTGTCTCGGGCAGAATGTCAGCATATTAGATCTGTTGTGGGGTTTTACTATCAAGTACCCTTATTAATGCTAGCCCAAGAAATATCGGCCTTCATGGTCCCCGGGGGGGTCTTTTCAACTATTTGGTTATGCCATTCGGCCTCTGCAATGTGCTTCTACATTTCAGAGGCTTTGAATACGTTAACTTATGACTTGTAGGGCATCAAAGCATATCTAGATGATTTGGTGGTAGTTAGTGATAGTGGCACCAGCATGTGACTCGCTGGATGGCCGGCTACACGCCAGTTCTGCCCTAATTTTCACAAGTTGCTGCCCCTTTTCAATTACGAGCTCTAAAGTTACATTCAACTGGATGACAAAGTGATCTGCCTTTAACTGGTTGAAACACTGCTGGGTTCCTCCCCTGTACTGCAGAGTCCACTTTGACACCCCCTTCGTTTTGCATGTAGGCCAGCAATTACACTGTGGGGCTGTCCTCTTACAATCTTCCTCCTCATCTGACCTACATCCTGTTTGCTATTTTTGGCTAAGTTAAAACCCCACCAGTTAACTTATCCACAGTTGAAAGAGGCCTTAGCTTTAGTGTTAGCATTAGAGCATTTTTAAAGTATATCTTGGTACTCCCCCCACAAAATTACAGTAACATCAGACTATAACACCTCAACTTTTATAAACACCAGGAAGGCTAAGAATGCCTGAATTCAAAGATGGGCTCTTAGAATTAAACCATTTTCATAAGTATCCAATGTTGTGGAAAAGATAACTTAGCCGATGCATTGTCCTGCCCCTTAGTACTGGTCCTTGATTTTTGTCTTTCTCTAAAAGTAAAGTAAATTGATTTTCCCTTTTATGCACCTTTTATATGTTCTGTTTATTAATTGGATTTTTGTAATCAACAGCAACATAATTTTTGTAACTACGGGAGAAGCCTGATGATGTTAAGTTCAAAAGTGGATGACTCCTGTTGCTTTCCTCTGACATCCTCCACTTCAAAGCATCACCTGATACCTGGAGAGAGTTCCAGGGTCAACGCCCCTGCGGCCCGGTCTGTGGCCAGGCCTCATGGTGGACCAGAACCTGATCAACCAGGCTGTTACTGCTGGCCCCACAGTCCAATGTCGAACCACAGCCTGGCTGGTCAGGTACCGACTTTAGGTGCCTGTCCAGTGCCTGCTGAAGACAGCCAGGGGTTTGTTGGTAATCCCCTGATGTATGCTGGGAGGCAGTTGAACAGTCTTGGGCCCCCGACACTTATTGTGTTGTCCCTCAACGTGCTAGTGGCCCCCTGCTTTTTTGGGGGATGTTCATCACCGCCAAGTCTTTGCTTTTCGTAAGAGTGACTCTCGTGTGCAAGTTTGGTACTAATCCCTCGATTAGTACCTACCTCTAAGAAAGGAAGCTCAAAGTTACACTTTCTTTGCTTCTATTGTTGGTGACTCATGAAGATCTTGGCTTTCATGAAAAAAAAAAAAAGGAAAATTGTCATTCGTGTTTAAGTCAGATGGAAAGCGTGTGTTATTGTCATTAATGTTTTGAACACCCTCTTTGGTGCAACACTTAGTCATCAAGGGGGGAGTGTTATGCCTCTTGGTCATAGTTTAATGTTAATATGGGATTTTTCACTTAATATTATACTCAGTTTTTTTAATAATAGCTAAATTAAATCTTCCTCTAGTTTATAATATTACAGTGTGTGGAAACTTATTTCTTTGCTAAAAGTTCCACAGGGTAAATAAACCGTATGTAGCCTTAAACATACCACGGATAGGTCCTCCGAGTTTATGAACCCACACACCCCACAAACACACAAGTTGGCGAAGGTAGGAAATTGACATATTGATATATTTACTCTCTAGGAAGGTCTAGGTAAGTTTGTACAGATAGTGATTAAATTAGGAATATTGAGCAACTTTAGATATTAATAATGTAGTCTAGGACCTTAACATAGGTAGATTTAGGCCTCAATGGCGAACATTAGGTTGTATAAGTCAACGAGAAATGGCAATCCCATGCTGAGGTCAAGCGGTGTGGGACTCACAATGCATGACCTGCGTTCTTCTCAGACTAGACACCGTTCTGTCAACAACTGCCGTGAACAGCTGCGCGGCAACCCACATGTCTACCAACATCAGACCTGGTGAACTCGGAGGAGACATCCCGAAGTACTGTGGATATCTTTCTCCATCCAGGCTCATTACAGTAGGACGATATCTCCCTTTTCTCAGTATCTGGCCAGTTTTCTGGGGGAAAAGTGAGTTTTTTTCTGTGGGTCTCGAGCAGACGGACGCTATTATATCAGTACTCCAGCGTCTTCTTTAAGTACAAGTCTAGAAGCTAGTGTCCCATGCTGCTTAGATATTGCTTAGAGGATAACCCTTGGAGTTAGGGATTCCTAATACACTAATACAACTTGAATTCTTGCAGAACATAGCACTGTCTGCATGTCATCGATTTAGAGGGGATAAGGCTTAGGAAATCTGGAAGACAAAGTGATAAGTTCTTCAGCCAGGGTTTGTTGGTAATCCCCTGATGTATGCTGGGAGGCAGTTGAACAGTCTTGGGCCCCTGACACTTATTGTGTTATCTCTCAACGTGCTAGTGGCAACCCTGCTTTTCATTGGGGATGTTACATCGCCTGCCGCGTCTTTTGCTTTTGACGGAGTGGCTCTGTGTCAAGTTTGGTACTAATCCTCGATTAGTACCTCCTCTAAGAAAGGAAGCTCAAAGTTACACTATGCACAACTGCTTATTACTACCAACAATATCAAAACCTACAAGAATCTCTGAAACAAGTATCTAATTATTAGACCACATCTGGACTAATACTATATCCCCTCTGAAATCAGGCATATTATTATTATTATTATTATAATCAAATTAAATCTTCCTCTAGTTTATAATATTACAGTGTGTGGAAACTTATTTCTTTGCTAAAAGTTCCACAGGGTAAATAAGCCGTATGTAGCCTTAAACATACCACGGATAGGTCCTCCGAGTTTATGAACCCACACACCCACCACAAACACACAAGTTGGCGAAGGTAGGGAAATTGCACATATTGATATATTTACTCTCCTAGGAAGGTCTAGGTAAGTTTGTACAGATAGTGATTAATATTAGGAATATTGAGGCAACTTTAGATATTAATAATGTAGTCTAGGACCTTAACATAGGTAGATTTAGGCCTCAATAGGCGAACATTAGGTTGTACAAGTCAACGAAAATGGCAATCCCATGCTGAGGTCAAGGGGTGTGGGACTCACAATGCATGACCTGCGTTCTTCTCAGACTAGACACCGTTCTGTCAACAACTGCCGTGAACAGCTGCGCGGCAACCCACATGTCTACCAACATCAGACCTGTGTGCAAGTTTGGTACTAATCCTCGATTAGTACCTACCTCTAAGAAAGGAAGCTCAAAGTTACACTATGCACAACTGCTTATTACTACCAACAATATCAAAACCTACAAGAATCTCTGAAACAAGTATCTCATTATTAGACCACATCTGGACTAATACTATATCCCCTCTGAAATCAGGCATATTATTATTATTATTATTATAATCAAATTAAATCTTCCTCTAGTTTATAATATTACAGTGTGTGGAAACTTATTTCTTTGCTAAAAGTTCCACAGGGTAAATAAGCCGTATGTAGCCTTAAACATACCACGGATAGGTCCTCCGAGTTTATGAACCCACACACCCACCACAAACACACATTATTATTATAATCAAATTAAATCTTCCTCTAGTTTATAATATTACAGTGTGTGGAAACGTATTTCTTTGCTAAAAGTTCCACAGGGTAAATAAGCCGTATGTAGCCTTAAACATACCACGGATAGGTCCTCCGAGTTTATGAACCCACACACCCACCACAAACACCACAAACACTATGCACAACTGCTTATTACTACTAGGCATATTATTATAATCAAATTAAATCTTCCTCTAGTTTATAATATTACAGTGTGTGGAAACTTATTTCTTTGCTAAAAGTTCCACAGGGTAAATAAGCCGTATGTAGCCTTAAACATACCACGGATAGGTCCTCCGAGTTTATGAACCCACACACCCACCACAAACACCACAAACAACTGCTTATTACTACCAACAATATCAAAACCTACAAGAATCTCTGAAACAAGTATCTCATTATTAGACCACATCTGGACTAATACTATATCCCCTCTGAAATCAGGCATATTATTATTATTATTATTCTTATAATCAAATTAAATCTTCCTCTAGTTTATAATATTACAGTGTGTGGAAACTTATTTCTTTGCTAAAAGTTCCACAGGGTAAATAAGCCGTATGTAGCCTTAAACATACCACGGATAGGTCCTCCGAGTTTATGAACCCACACACCCACCACAAACACACATTATTATTATAATCAAATTAAATCTTCCTCTAGTTTATAATATTACAGTGTGTGGAAACTTATTTCTTTGCTAAAAGTTCCACAGGGTAAATAAGCCTTATGTAGCCTTAAACATACCACGGATAGGTCCTCCGAGTTTATGAACCCACACACCCACCACAAACACCACAAAAACTATGCACAACTGCTTATTACTACTAGGCATATTATTATAATCAAATTAAATCTTCCTCTAGTTTATAATATTACAGTGTGTGGAAACTTATTTCTTTGCTAAAAGTTCCACAGGGTAAATAAGCCGTATGTAGCCTTAAACATACCACGGATAGGTCCTCCGAGTTTATGAACCCACACACCCACCACAAACACTATGCACAACTGCTTATTACTACCAACAATATCAAAACCTACAAGAATCTCTGAAACAAGTATCTCATTATTAGACCACATCTGGACTAATACTATATCCCCTCTGAAATCAGGCATATTATTATTATTATTATTATAATCAAATAGAAGTGCTAAACCACAGGGGTTGAAATCAGGCATAATCGCAGACAACACCACTGACCACTACCCAACATTTCTCATAACCAACCTAGCCAATTTGCCCCAAGATATCTCAAAAGTTACCTTCAGACTACATAACGAATCAGCTGTTAATAACTTTATAACAGCTATGATTGACATCGAATGGAATCATGAGATAGAATCATATTCAGATACTAATGACTGCATCAATAATTTCTTTAAAAAAACCCACCACCTCTATAACAAACACTGCCCTAAAACAACTAAACAGATCACAGCAAAGAGACTCAACAATCCCTGGCTAACACCCAGCATCCTTAAATCCATTAACAAAAGACACCAATACGAAAACAATACAGAAGGGGTCTAATAACCAGAGAACAATCCAAACGCTACTCATCAATCCTTACCAGCCTGATAAGGTCGAAATTTTTTATTATGAAAGCAGATTCCAAACCATAAAGGGGATATGAAAAGACCTGAAAACCCTATCTGCAATTCTAGGAAATAAAAGATATCCAAGAACAATACCATCAAATTATCAAAAACAGATGAACCCCTACTCTCACCAACTGAGACAGCAAACAGACTTAATGTTTTCTTCTCCACCATAGGAAAGAATCTAGAGAGTAAAATCCCAAGCACGAACACACGTCCAACAGACTACCTCACCAACACCTACCCTAATACGCTATTTCTAGCTCCTATCAACCCAATAGAAGTCTCGCTCATAATCAACACCCTTAAAAACAAGGCAGAAGACATAAATAGCCTACCATCTTTTATGTACAAAAGCTTCACAGGTACTGTCACCAATTATTGCAACACTCTTCAATAAATCCATCCAAGCCTCCACATTCCCATCAATTCTCAAAACAGCATAGAGTCACCCCGATCCATAAAGGAGGTGATCAAACAAACTTAAATAATTATAGACCAATATCTAATTTACCACTCCTCTCAAAAATCTTTGAAAAATTAATTCATAGGCAGATAGATCTATTCCTATCTCATCTCACACAATGTACTCAACCCCAGTCAGTTCGGATTCAGGACCAACAAAAACACAAATGATGCCATTATACACATGCTAGAGTTAATATACACCGCACTTGAGAAGAAAGAAGTTCCACTGGGAATCTTCATTGATCTACGAAAAGCATTTGATACAGTCGATCATGATTTACTGCTTACAAAACTAGCACACTACAGTATAAGAGGGCACTCGCTCAACTACATAGTCTTACCTCAGTAACAAAAGCCAATAAGTGTATACTAATGGAGCGAACTCTTCAACACAACAAATTACAGTCGGAGTCCCTCAAGAAAGTGTACTGGGTCCACTCTTATTTCTCATTTACATCAATGACCTACCTAATGCATCTCAACTACTCAAACCCATTTTATTTGCAGATGACACAACATATGTTTTCTCTCACCCTAATCCAGTCATACTGGCCAATACTGTTAATGCAGAATTACAGAAAATATCAACATGGATGACGACCAATAAACTGACTCTAAATACTGACAAGACCTACTTTATACAGTTTGGAAATAGAGGTAAAAATGTTCCACTAAACATATCACTAAACAGTTCACCCATCACAAGACTCACAGAGGGAAAATTCCTAGGTATACACATTGACAGCAGCCTTAAATTCCAAACACATATACAACAAATTTCCAAGAAAATCTCAAAAACAGTAGGCATATTATCTAAGATACGCTACTATGTACCTCAACCAGCTCTCCTTGCACTATACCACTCACTCATCTACCCTTATCTCACTTATGGAATCTGTGCATGGGGATCTACAACATTAAATCACCTTAGACCACTCATAACCCAGCAAAAGGCTGCAGTCAGAATGATAACAAATTCCCACTCTAGACAGCATACTCCACCAATATTCAAAAGCCTAAAACTACTCACCATAAAGAACATTCACACTTACAATTGTGCCTACTACATACATAGAACTCTACATTCTAATATAAACCCTCCACTCAAAATTCTCCTCACCAACCTTAATAGGACCCATGACCATAAAACAAGAAACAGATCACATTTTGATATACAGTGGACCCCCGAGTTTCGTAAAAACTTTACTCCTGAAGTCTGCTCAAGCACTATTACCGAACGAATTTACTCCCTTAAGAAAAAATATCACGTAGGTTAGTCTATTTCAGACCCCCAAAAATATACTTCCACATGCACTTAAAATATACTTACATAACTGTACGATTTCCTGGGTATTCGTTAACCGAGGGTCCACTGTACCCCGCGTGCATAGCAACCTATGTAAAAATTCAATGCACATAAAGGGCCCCAGATTCTGGAACTCATTACCAGAAAATACAAAAATAACCTTGTCTGAGAATCATTTTAAGACTACTCAAAAACCACCTACTCACCCTTACCTAAATACTCATACTCAAAAAATACTCACTGTTATTTCTCCTATAAGATAATTCCATTTTTATTATTATTATGTACGATATTATTACTTTCAAAAATGCTCAGTATTTTTTTCCTATAAGATAATCTCAATTTGTACTATTATAACATTGTAATATTATCACCTACTCACCATAAACTAAATATGCATTCTGTAAATTACTTTAAAAAATACTCAATGTCATTTTCCCAAAAATAAGTTCAGTTTTTACTAAACACTTGCTGCAATGTAGTGTCACCATATTATAATTTGCCAAATAAAATATCATATTGTAATCTGCCCAATGTTTAAGAAAATCAAATTCCCATCAATCTATCAAATATTATGTACATAGTCCATAAGTTTTTAGATTAAGCTGCCCGTTATGCCCTGGCATGTCAGTGGCTCTCCTTGCACTTCTATGTAAATCTCTATGTAAAATTGCGATGAAATAAAAATTATTATTATTAAGGTCACCCCCTTTTTAGTGGTGCATGTAGGTGGGAAATTCTTGCAGCTGCAGTTATTTGGAAATCTGTCCCAAAAGCCACTTGTGAGCCTGAGAGGAGTAATCTCAGAGTGTCGGTGTCAACAGCGCTTGCCAGAGGGGCAGCTTACAAGGAGGCAGTCCAAAGACAAATTTCTACATGGTCCTTCGAAAACCGAGAGGTGGAATAGCTAGTTTAGGAGACAGATTAGTCTTAACTTAGCTAGGCCACAGTTAATGTACCAGGCATTATCAAAGTTAGGTTAAGTTAGCACACCTAGGCCCAGAGACTTACACAAGGTAAGCTAGGCTAGGCTAACTACTCAGAAGTACTATTTACAGTAATTTACAGGCAGGCCAGGGTAGGCTAGTTAAGCTTGTGAGTTTAATTATTTACAGTGATTACAAGTAAGCCAAGGTAGGAAACTTGTATATTTAATTTCTTACAGTAAATTTGCAAGGTAGCCACAGTTAGGTGCAATATTTACAACAGTTATACCAGCTAGGTCAGATTTAACCTAGTTAACATTAACATTGAATTGCAAAGCTAGATTTAGGCAATAGTTGCACACTAATTTCAACAGTTATGTAAAGTTAGGCTAGGATTTACCTTCTCCAACTAACTACACAGTTAAACAGGCTAGGCTCAGTTAGGCCAAGCTGAACACACAGCATTATTTACTTACAGTTTCATAAGTTGAATTACTGAATTTATTTGTGTTAACCAAATGAATTTAATTTGCAAAGACTGCATAATTTTACTGTGTGAATTTTATTATCTTTGACTCATTTTAATTTGTGATTTGCACCAGAGGCTAGCTTAAGTCCTGTAACTATTTACTGATGTGTACAGGAAATTGCTAGGTTAAGCTTTCATAACAATAACATACAGTACAGTTGGGTTGAGGGCTAACAGTGTACATTTAATTCTGAGTCAAGTCAGTGATCGTGTTACTGGCGGAGTGGCGGCAGCAAGTTTGTTGCTCCTGTATTTTATTTCCATCAGAGGTTCCTAGCAACGCTGTGATGGCCTAGCAAGGACCCACATAACACTAAGATATGTGGACACCCAGAATGATATAACTCAACTGCAAAAATCACCCAAAATACGCTATACAACCTACTGAAGACTTGTGTTACTGCCATCTACCCCGCTGCCAGGCAAAAGGAAAATTTCAACATCTGCACACTACCCAGTATCTACATTTCATCTGACACAACTGTAAATGGCCAGGGGACAGGGCAGCAAGAGAAGGTCCAGTAACCAACCAAGGACTCCCAGCAACACAAGTGAGAGAAGCAATACTACACATAAAAATTCTCCTGCCAGCCAGGACACAACCCTCACCACCCAGTGCCATCACCACAACACTCGCCTGTCAACAACAAATATGGCCACTGCCACAAGAAACCAAGATAATTCCTTCTCTGAATTGGAGGACTTTGTATATATATAAGTGGTAGGGGTGGGTGATGCAAGA
This sequence comes from Cherax destructor, assembly GCA_009830355.1. Classification (NCBI taxonomy): domain Eukaryota; kingdom Metazoa; phylum Arthropoda; class Malacostraca; order Decapoda; family Parastacidae; genus Cherax; species Cherax destructor. The sequence goes on along the minus strand of WNWK01039930.1, from coordinate 7,285 downwards.
ATGGTAGGGTAAGAGTGGGATGGGATAGGGAAGGGTGGGGTGTTGTGGGGTTGGTAGGGGATATACCTCTGATATATCTTCGAAATAGCCGAACTCATCAGGAAGCAAAGTCAAAAAATCAGCATGTTAACTCAGGAAATGGATAAACTTAAAAAGTCCAATGATACGTTAACCTGGGAAATTAAGGACTTGCGAGCCACCAACACACAGTGCATGGACAGGATTACAGCCCTAGAAAATAATCAGACAGCACTGGACCAACTAACCATCACCCACACCCAGTCAGAGGACTCCATCACCCGCCTGGAAGAACAAGTTACCCACCTGACCACCGACATCAAGAATGAAAGAGAAAGAGTGGACTTACAACTTACAGATGTTATGAACAATTTCCAAGATCACTTCGACCAACAACAATTATCTGACTCAGTTGTAGTGAACAGCAAACATCTTCCAGCAACTATAACTCAGGAAACATGTAAACAAACCACCTTGCAACTCCTCCAAGACCATCTTCATCTCAACATACCAAGTGATGTCATAAAAGAGTGTAAAGTGATAGGATACCAACCTAGAAAAAAATCAGTAATACTAAAATTCAACTGTAGCTCTCAAAGAAATAATCTTCTAAATACTGCTATTACCATGAAAAGTGAGATGTATGTAAATGAATGCCTGACCAAACTGCGGCAAAATCTCCTTTATAGACTAAGAAAGTTACAAAATGATAGGAAAATTCACCAGTGCTTTGCAAGAAATGGAAAAATTGCTGTTAAAAAAGAGCCAACAGGAAGGAGATATACTATTTCTACTGAACACGAGCTGAAAAAGTTCCTCAGAGATTCCGGCCTCACTGAACTGGAATAATGCAGTTTGTACCCACTTTCCGTGATTAGTGTTATTAAAACTAATTCTTTATCAGTTTAATCTCTACAAACCCTAGTTATTCACTTCAATTGACAATCTGACAGCAGTAAATTGTCAAGGAGGAGGAGGAGGAGGTGTTGATTCACCGGGAATACTCCCGGCCCGGGTCTTTACCAGATGGCGACCCGGCTCCGGCTCCCTGGTGAGGGAGTGTCAGAGACCTATGTCTCCCATGGTAGGGGATACCCCTCATCGGCGGGACCAACTGGCCCCAGGCCTAGCCACATTCCCCACCAGCACGAGGCATGGAGGTAGATAGATGCTAGGCCTCTCTGGTCTGTCACCTTCCCTAACGGGAAGGGCAGGCTTACGAGCTGCAGATGGTAGCAAACTCCAGCCTTGGCACCTACCCTGCCCTAGAAGGGCTGGGCATGGTGAGCGACCCCCTCAAAAATTGTCAAAGTTAACTTAGTGCTATACTTTAAAACTTTTTTTTTTATTGTACTGTATTGTGCAGTATTTACCTTATTACTGCCTTATTTTTTGCAGTATTTACCTTATTACTGCCTTATTTTTTGCAGTATTTACCTTATTACTGCCTTATTTTTTTTGCCAATTTTATACACTTTTAACATTCTTACATTTTTTATTAACTATTATTTCAATTTAAATTTCTTATTATCATTATTGCCCTATTCGTTATTTTTTTATACTTCATTGCCCAATCTTATTTTATACTTTTACTTTTATTAACCTACTATTGCCAAATATCCAAGCTTTTATAGTCAGCAACAACTCTACCTCATAGTCTACATTTTTAGATCAACAAATCTTTCTTAATTATTTCAATTACTTTACTATATATTTGAAATTCACCACATCATTTTGGTAAATTGTGTGACTTATTTTGTATTCTTGTATAAAAACAACTACCTCATTGTATATGTGACTTATTTTATATTTCTTGTATTAGAAGCAACTACCAACAGACTACCTCACCAACACCTACCCTAATACACTATTCCTAGCTCCTACCAACCCAACTGAAGTCTCACTCATAATCAACACCCTTAAAAACAAGGCAGGAGACATAAACAGCTTACCACCTTTTATGTACAAAAAAGCTTCACAGGTACTGTCACCAATTATAGCAACACTATTCAATAAATCCATTGAATCTTCTACCTTCCCATCAATTCTCAAAATAGCTAGGGTCACCCCAATCCACAAAGGAGGTGATCAAACAGACTTGAATAATTATAGACCAATTTCTAATTTACCACTGCTTTCTAAAATCTTCGAAAAATTAATTCATAGACAGATCTATTCCTACCTCGTCTCACACAATGTTCTCAACCCCTGTCAATTTGGTTTCAGGACCAACAAGAGCACAAACGATGCTATTATACACATGCTAGAGTTAATATACACCACACTTGAGAAGAAAGAAGTCCCACTGGGAATCTTCATTGATCTACGCAAAGCTTTTGATACAGTCGACCATGATTTACTGCTCACAAAATAAGCACACTATGGTATAAGGGGGCACCCACTCAACTACCTAAAGTCATACCTTAACAACAGAAGCCAATACGTGTACACAAATGGAGCGAACTCTTCGACACAAGGAAGTGTCCTGTGGCCACTCCTATTCCTCATTTACATAAATGACCTACCGAATGCATCACAACTACTCAAACCCATATTATTTGCAGATGCAGATGACACTACATATGTCTTCTCTCACCCAAATCCAGTCATACTGGCCAACACTGTTAATGCCGAATTACAGAAATTATCTACATGGATGACGACTAACAAGCTTACTCTCAATACTGACAAGACCTACTTCATACAGTTTGGAAACAAAGCCACAAATGTTCCACTTAACATAACGCTCAATGGTTCACCCATCACAAGACTCAGAGGGAAAATTCCTAGGAATCCACCTTGACAGTAGCCTTAAATTCCAAACACACATACAACAAATTTCCAAGAAAATCTCAAAGACAGTAGGCATATTATCAAAGATACGCTATTATGTGCCTCAATCAGCTCTCCTTGCACTATATCATTCACTTATCTACCCTTATCTCACCTATGGAATCTGTGCATGGGGATCAACAACATTAAATCACCTCAGATCACTCATAACCCAGCAAAAGGCTGCAGTCAGAATGATAACAAATTCCCACTCTAGACAGCATACTCCACCAATATTCAAAAGCCTAAAACTACTCACCATAAAGAACATTCACACTTATTCTTGTGCCTACTACATACATAAAACTCTACACTCTAATGTAAACCCTCCGCTCAAAATTCTCCTCACCAACTTTAATAGGACCCATGACCACAACACAAGACACAGATCACTTTTTGATATACCCCGAGTCCATATCAACCTATGTAAAAATTCTATGCACATAAAGGGCCCCTGAATCTGGAATTCATTATCAGTAAATACTAAGATAACCTTGTTTGAAAATCAATTTAAGACTCTTCTCAAAAACCACCTACTCACCCTAAACTAAATACTCATTTTATAAATTACTTTAAAAAATGCTCTATGTTATTTTCCTTAAGATAATCTCAATTTTATATTACCATCCTCCTAAACACTTGTTACAATGTAATATCATCATATTGTAATTTTAACAGTGTAATATCATCATATTGTAATTTTAACAGTGTAATATCATCATATTGTAATTTGATATCAAATATATAACTAGAAAAATCTCAATCAATTTCTCTAATATTATGTACATAGTCTATAAGTCATTAGATTAAGCTGCCCCTAATGCCATGGCATGTCAGTGGCTCTCCTTGCACTTCAGTTTATGATTGTAACTACAAATATCTATGTAAAATTGCAATGAAATAAAATTTACTTTACTATATGTAAAGAAAGTTGTTAAGCTTGGGGACTCACTTATTCTTACTTAATACCGTATTGTGCTGTGGGGTGGGCTAATTAAAGTACAAATTAGTGATGCACTCTTAACTAAACCACAACAATGATGAGTGAAACTCAGAAAGAAAGTGCCCATCTCTAAGTCAGCTAAGCGGTCTATGAGCGCCCACAAGAGGCGCTTAATCAAGTCATGTAGGGAGGGCCAAGATATCAGACAAAATGCAGATGTAGATTGTGAAGATCTAGAAAAGTGTTTAGAGGTTTTACGGGAAAAGCTAGAGGCCTTTGAGGGCAGCCCATCTACGTTATGAGGCAGGAGCCCATGCAGCAGATGAGTCTGAGGATATTGTTGCGGCAATTCAGAAGGAATATGATGACCATGAGGCTGAATGTAAACGGAGATGAAACTTTGCAAACAGTTGATGAAAAGATTAAAGGCCGAGGTGGTTCGGGCAGCAGAAATTTTCCCAAAGGACACAGGTAACCACAATCATGCTAATATGTTGCCCTGATTACCCAGTTGAATTTACCAATGTTTGACGGAACCTTGAAAGAGTCTGATGCTTTCTGGGATCAGTTTAAAGCCCAGATAGATGACAGGGATGATTTGTCGAATGCCACCAAATTACAGTATTTATGTTCACAGCTCAAGGGTAAAGCCCTGGACTTGGTCCGGCATTACCAAACCACTGATATTAATTATCAACATGCCAAAGATCAGCTTAAGGATACGTTTGGCAACACAGAGGATATAAAAACTGCATATTTTATCGATTGGCTGATCTTAAGGTTTGCCATCATGACCATCAGAGCGTAGAGAAGTTCCGCGATAGTCATGAGTTTGACAAATAGTCTCAAAGATTTTCATGATTGGGGTGGATCGGAATGGATGGTCAGTCGGTTGATTCAGGAAAATTAGCTATTACTATAGTGCACGAGTTACACTTAATATACGGACTAGCTGGTTTTACAATACAGCAAATTATTGAGGGTTGGGAGAGCTCGTTTCTCATTTGAGTATAGGTGGAGAGAGAAGAGTCGCCACCATCATCACATAAGCAAACAGTTAGTTACTCAGAAAACTTGGGAGATCAATTTAAAGCTCATAAAGCTAACGTTGGGGTGTACTATGGCAAAGAAGTGTCTAAGACAAGGACCTCTAAGCAGACCATCAGAGACACTCGATCCAGAATATGCGTGTTCTGCGAGGCGAACACACTAGTCGAAGGCTGGGTCACCATTTGGAAGACCGGGCCGGACATACCGCGAACCTACAAGAAGAACTAGCACGAGTTGCTCTCGGTATACAACACTGAGCGTAGGCGCGAGACTAAAGGAGTTAGCTATGCTTAAGTGCTGTGGGGGACATGAGGCAGAAGATTGCCAGTCACATCTTTGGGAGTGCTATAACTGCATGGATAAGAAAGGTAACCATTTGGCTGTTTGCTGTTTGTTTGACAAGTGCTATAGGCTTTAGACGATGGCTTAACATCGTCAGTATAATTCAAAGTTAATTATGTTAAATATAAATGAGATAAAAAAAGGTGGTGTTAGGTTTTGTGGTATTACTATGTATTGCATTATGATCATATAATGTTCATTGGCAAGCAGATTTGGTTATGAGGCTAAGATAATCTTGTTGTTGTAATATTTTATCAATCATGTAAAATTTTGTGTAATAAATGTTATGCTTTATTATATGTTGTAACTATAAAGGTACAATTACCTACAGTTGGTGAGGTGTGGTGGAGGTCCCTTTTTAAGTAATATATATATGATTGGCCGAGGTTATGGATATAAAGCATAATTGTTTGTGCAGTCATAACGGAAAACATCGTGGAGTTTCAAATTAACATAAGCATAGTGATTATGGCCAAGAGAGCAAATATGTCTTGGGTGAAACGTGATTAAGTTGTGGTTGAAATATTGTGGTTATGGAGATTCCTTTTGTAGGTATATGTATAGGCAAAATTGTTTAAAGGTACTTGTATGCATTGTATCTAAAGCAAAAAAAATTTGTTAAGTGGGTATTTATTTTAGATGTACGATCAATACCAAGAAGGTGGGGGTATTCATTTCAAGGTTGATGAATATTGACAGTACATTTGATTATGGTTAGGGTGGAGATTGGGTTTAAGCCTTATAGTATATGGTTTTTAATTTATTGATAGCAAGTTGCTGCCCGACCACTGTGGTGTGAGGGGGTGCTGAAAGGCGCCTCTGGTGGCCAGTTTTGACAACTTCATTTTCTCAGCAATGGCGGAGCCATACAGAAGGAGAGTAAATACAGTGTGTATTGAGGTGCTCGCTGGAGCCATTTACCCTTCAAATGCAGACGTTCTCTTACCTGCAAACTTTAACACACAGACGACAGACAGGTTTGTGTAACAAATAAGGAAGCAGTGTAAGCTCGTCAAATGTCATCACTAATTACTGGACTGATAAGAAGAGATAAGACTACGGCTCACCTCATGAAATGTCACCAGTCATCATTAGTGGAGATCAGATGAGATAAGGCAGCGACACAAATCTTACAATGCTTCAAGGGAACTTTTATTATTATTATTATGCACTACCTTATTATTATTATTATTATTATTCACTATCATTATTATTATTTTTATGCACTATTATTATTATTATTTGAATACAATTTCAGTACCTAATATTAGTGTCAGAACACAGATTGGCTATGAAATCACAAGAACTACTATAAATTGTGATTATGAGAACATAAAAATTATATAAAATAAAAAAAGTGAAAAAAAGGTATATTGGCAACATTCTGCAAGTGGCAGGACTCTGTTGAGTCAGGTGAGCATCCAGTGCCAACTTCTCCGCCTCATATCTCGGTAACTACTGACCCAAATTCTTTTTTTTTATCCTATAACACTTAAAAAAATGTGCTCTTTATTTCTATATAATTTTTTTTTTTTTTCAAAATATTCGGGGCACTGGGCGTGCGAACGTAAATATACGTGTGGACCGTTTACGGGTTAATAACATACATGGGTGGAAAATGTCAACTGTCTCACCATTAAATAGTCCAAGTACATCACTTTAACATATAAAATGACAATAACATTGTTGGCAAGAGCAAACTTTAAAAATTCCCTTTAACGATAAAAAGTTTTGGTGGAGAAAGTGATATTTGCAAGTAAAATTCAGCATGAAATCATCACCTTAACATATAAACAATACCAGTGTCTGCAAGATGCAACTTCATCACCTTAACATATAAACAATACCAGTGTCTGCAAGATGCAACTTCATCACCTTAAGATATGAACAATACCAGTGTCTGCAAGATGCAACTTCATCACCTTAACATATGAACAATACCAGTGTCTGCAAGATGCAACTTCATCACCTTAACATATAAACAATACCAGTGTCTGCAAGATGCAACTTCATCACCTTAAATATGAACAATACCAGTGTCTGCAAGATGCAACTTCATCACCTTAACATATGAACAATACCAGTGTTGCAAGATGCAAC
>WNWK01039929.1:0-17217 GCA_009830355.1 Cherax destructor | reverse complement strand
TCAACACACCATTTCTGTCATCAACACACCAGTATCTTCATCAACACCCAGTATCTGTCACCCAACACACCAGTATCTGTCAACACCAGTATCTGTCATCAACACACCAGAATCTGTCATCAACACCCGGTATCGTCACCCAACACCCAGTATCTGTCATCCCAACCAGTATCTGTCATCAAACACCAGTATCTTTAAACCCCAATATCTGTCATAAACACCCAGTATCTGCCCAACACACCAGTATCTGTCATCAACACTCCAGTATCTGTCATCAACATCCCAGTATCTGTCACCCAACACACTGGTTTTGTCATCAACACACCAGTATCTGTCATCAACACTCCAGTATATGTAAATAACACCCCAGTATCTGTCATAAACCCACCCCAAAGTATCTGTCATCAACACCCGGTATCTGTCATCAACACCCAGTATCTGTCATCAACACCCAGTATCTGTCATCAACCCAAATTATCTGTCACCCAACACCCCAGTATCTGTCACCCAACATCCCAGTATCTGTCATCAACACACCAGTATCTGTCTTTAATACCCGGTATCTATCACCCAACACCCCAGTATCTGTCATCAACACACCAGTATCTGTCAACACACCAGTATCTTTTCTCAACCCCCAGTATCTGTCATCAACATCCCAGTATCTGTCATCAACACCCCTAGTATCTGTCACCCAACACACCAGTATCTGTCATCAACACTCCAGTATCTTCATCAACATCCCAGTATCTGTATCAACCCCTGGTATCTGTCATCAACACACCTATCTGTCATCAACACTCCAGTATCTGTCATCAACATCCCAGTATCTGTCATCAACACACAAGTATCTGTCATCAACACACCAGTATCTGTCATCAACACACCAGTATCTGTCATCAACACACCAGTATCTTTCATCAACACACCAGTATCTGTCAACACACCAGTATATGTCATCAACACAAAAGTATCTGTCATCAACACACCAGTATCTGTCATCAACAACCAGTATCTGTCATCAACACATTAGTATCTGTCATCAACACACCAGTATCTGTCAACACACCAGTATCTGTCATCAACACACCAGTATCTGTCAACACACCAGTATCTGTCATCAACACACCAGTATCTGTCATCAATAACTCAGTATCTATCATCAATAACTCAGTATCTGTCATCAACACACCAGTATCTGTCATCAACACACCAGTATATGTCATCAACACACCAGTATCTGTCATCAACACACCAGTATCTGTCATCAACACACCAGTATCTGTCATCAACACACCAGTATCTGTCATCAACACTCCAGTATCTGTCATCAACACACCAGTAACTGATATTTTTTCTTCAAAATATATGTTAATTTATTCCACATAAGTTTTAATGTGTAATTTCAGAATCTACAGTTTTTTGTACCACATTTCTTCAATAACAATATATTATATCAAGTATCAACCCTATATACTGATTTTATATTGTACTTATGTATTCACAGGCTGGTGAATTTCAATGACGTGTCGTAGTGATGAGTTGGTCTGAGTCAGGTATTTTTAACAGACATAAGAACATAGACAAACATAGATATTATTGCTATAACAGAGACCTGGCTCAATCTGAAAGATAGAGAGTTGCCTTCTGAATGTCACATACAAGGCTATAAATTATTCCACACTGATAGGGTCAACAGGAAGGGTGGTGGAGTAGCGATGTATGTCAGAGACAATTTAAATTGTTGTGTTAGACAAGATATAAAATTAGAAGCGTCGGCCACTGAATCTGTTTGGTTACAGCTTCTTGAGGACCGTGTAAAACTTATCTTGGGTGTGATTTACAGGCCCCCAAATCTTGATAGGGAGTGCAGTAAACTTCTATGGGATGAAATTCGTAAGGCATCTACATATGAAAATGTTGTGCTAATGGGAGATTTCAACTTTAGACAAATTGACTGGAGCAATTTGACAGGAAATTTAGAGTCAAGTGACTTTCTTGATACGATTCAGGATTGTTTTTTGAAACAGTTGGTGACAGAACCAACTAGAGGAAATAACCTGCTAGACTTGGTTCTTGCCAGCAGGGAATCGCTAATTAATAATCATGAGGTTAATGATGAGCTTGGGGAAAGTGATCACAAATCACTCAGTTTTAATATATCATGGAATTACCCTAATAATTGCAATCAAGTCTCTGTCCCTGACTTTCGCCTGGCTGATTTCATAGGACTGAAAAATTACCTGGGTAGGCTGAACTGGAATGACCTGACAGTGGGTCAGGTAGGTGGTGATTGCCAATATGACGTTTTTCAGAGAATAGTTCTAGCTGCTCAGACAACTTATGTTCCTAATAGGGAAATCAGATCAAACAAAAATGATCCTAAGTGGATGAACAATAGATTAAAACATCTCATTGGTCAAAAGAGAGGCATATATAGGCGAATCAAAACAGGAGAGGGGCAATTAAGTAATCAATATATTCAGTTAAAGAGAGAAATAAAAAAGGGAATAAGAAAAACAAAAAGAGACTATGAGGTTAAAGTTGCAAGAGAATCGAAGACTAACCCAAAAGGATTTTTTCAGGTATACAGAAGTAAGATTAGGGACAAGATAGGCCCACTCAAAAGTTACTCAGGTCAGCTCACCGTCAGTGATAAGGAAATGTGTAGAATTTTTAACACTTACTTCCTCTCAGTTTTTACACAGGAAGATACTAGCGATATTCCAGAAATAATAAATTATGTAGAACAGGACGATAGTAAACTATACACGATTAGGGTCACAAGTGACATGGTCCTTAGACAAATAGATAAATTAAAACCTAACAAATCCCCAGGCCCTGATGAACTGTATGCAAGGGTTCTAAAGGAATGTAAAGAGGAGCTTAGCAAACCTATGGCTGCAAACTGGCATGGTGCCAGATAAGTGGAAAATTGCAAATGTAATACCTATTTTCAAAGCAGGAGACAGGTCCTTAGCTTTGAACTATAGACCAATAAGCCTAACTCTCATAGTGGGAAAATTTATGGAATCAATAATAGCCGAGGCAATTGTAGCCATCTTGAAAAGCATAAATTAATCAATGAATCTCAGCACGGTTTTACAAAAGGGCGTTCCTGCCTTACAAATTTAATAACTTTTTCACTAAGGTATTTGAGGAGGTAGATCATGGTAACGAATATGATATTGTGTATATGGACTTCAGTAAGGCTTTTGATAGAGTCCACATCAGAGACTATTGAGGAAAATTAAGGCACACGGAATAGGAGGAGAAATTTTTTCCTGGATAGAGGCATGGTTGACAAATAGGCAGCAGAGAGTTTGCATAAATGGGGAGAAATCAGAGTGGGGAAGTGTCACAAGCGGTGTTCCACAGGGGTCAGTATTGGGCCCCTTGTTGTTCACAATCTACATAAACGACATAGATGAGGGAATAAATAGCGACATAAGCAAATTTGCCGATGACACCAAAATAGGCCGTCCAATTCATTCAAATGAGGACATTAGAGCACTCCAGGAAGATTTGAATAGACTGATGCAGTGGTCGGAGAAGTGGCAGATGCAGTTTAATATAGATAAATGCAAAGTTCTAAATATTGGACAGGACAATAACCATGCCACATATAAACATATACTGATTGCGAAAAGGATTTAGGAGTTCTGGTTAGCAGTAATCTAAAACCAAGACAGCAGTGCATAAGTTTTTGCAATAAAGAGAAAAGAATCCTTGGCTTCATATCAAGAAGCATAAATAATAGGAGTCCTCAGGTTGTTCTTCAACTCTATATATCCTTGGTTAGGCCTCATCTAGATTATGCTGCACAGTTTTGGTCACCGTATTACAGAATGGATATAAATGCTCTGGAAAACGTACAAAGGAGGATGACTAAGTTGATCCCATGTATCAGAAATCTTGCCTATGAGGATAGACTGAGGGCCCTGAATCTGCACTCTCTAGAAAGACGTAGAATTAGGGGGGATATGATTGAGGTGTATAAATGGAAAACAGGAATAAATAAAGGTGATGTAAATAGCGTGCTAAAAATATCTAGTATTGACAGGACACGCAGTAATAGCTTTAAGTTGGATAAATTCAGATTCAGGAAGGATATAGGAAAGCATTGGTTTGGTAATAGAGTTGTCGATGAGTGGAACAAACTCCCGAGTACAGTTATAGAGGCTAAAACGTTGTGTAGTTTTAAAAATAGGCTAGATAAATATATGAGTGGGTGCGGGTGGGTGTGAGTTGTACCTGACTAGTTTGTGCTACTAGGTCAGATGCCGTGCTCCTTCCTTAAGTGGATGTAACCTGACCTGGCTGGGTCGGGGCATTGGCTTAAGCCGGTGGGAGACTTGGACCTGCCTCGCATGGGCCAGTAGGCCTGCTGCAGTGTTCCTTTTTCTTATGTTCTTATGTTCTTATAAGAAAGGAGGAACACTGCAGCAGGCCTGTTGGCCCATACTAGGCAGGTCCTTCACATACCAACCCACTAACAGAATGACAGATGATCTTGGGTCAGGTCTGTTGATACAGATGGTCTTGAGTCAAGTATGATGTGTCGAGATAAGTGAGTGAGCTTGGTTCAGGTATGATCTATCTGCAAGGTATTGTCTATCGAGGTGGGTGATCTTGGGACATTACTCTGAAGTTCAAGTCACCTGCCACTCTACTTTTTATGTTGTGTTCGTGTAGATTCATTGTCAAGTTTCCTCGATTCTTGCAACTTTCACATTCACCTACCAAAGCTGTGCTTGAACTGACCCGCTTTACAGAGGTACCATATTTGGTTTATAACCAACAGGTCTCAGGTTCAATCCTCGGACGAGGTGATACCAAGAGGATAAATTTCCCTATATCTACTACCCATGTTCACCTAGCAATGAACTGGTACCTAGGAATTAAGTGAACAGGAGGGCAGCAAGTGTGAAGACTTACCCCTACATATCTATTCACCGTAGAATCAAACCTCGGTCCTTTCATTTGTCAGTCAAACGTTCTTACAAAAGTCAGTGACATGCTTAACAGAGGTTCAAGACCTAGTTGTGATGTCTGGGGGTAATTATTGATCCTCAAATATCTTTTTAGTATCTCCCATGTGAGCGAGTGCAGCTGTGTACCCCAACTGTTTGACCGTTTACCAGAACCAACAGTGCTACTATGCCGGGTATGGTGGGTGAATATCACAATGTCAAGGCCAATTACACTTAGATGCAGTTGCTACCTTTATTAACCAGCAAGTTCCCCTAGCATAGTGGGCCTTATAAAGCTCACTGTGCAGGCAAAATGCACGCTCGACATTTTATAATTTGCTTCGCGCTGCAACACATGACACCTTTTTTTTCGTAATGCAAAGTTTGTAAAGCAACGAAAAAGAGCAGAAATTCATGAAGGACAATAATGCACACTTTAATTAAAGAGCAGACTGACAATGATATCTGCTGGGTGATGCCTCCCATATGGCAGGTTTTTCCCAGTCAGTGAGTATGACCATCCCAGGGAGAGAGATTTTTGGCAGGGCAGCCACTGCCACTAATTCTCAATATTCCTTTAATTACCCTCTCATTGTTCCACTCACTCCGTATTTCTATCTACTTTTGTATAAGTGAAAATAAGTTCGGTAAAAGTTACTTATTTTTCTTAACTTTATTGCCTAAGGTTCTGTAAAATTACAATTATAAATGATCGTTGGGTCATAGATATAATTGTCTCATTTGTATAATCACAGGACACAGCAACGTAACGACCTTTGTTATGTTAATGGGATGATATTAATGTACACCGACCTATGTTCATCGTCTTACAAGACCCTAAACAGGAGACACTTTCCTGGCGACCACCACTGCCACAGTGGTCATGATAAACATCATAGGTGAAGGCTCATCTAAAATAATAATAATAATAATAATAATAATAATAATAATAATAATAATAATAATAATAATAATAATATCTTTATTTCTACAAGTACATGTACAAGGTATACAGTCCTAGCTGACATCAATGACATACTACTATATAGAAAGTCCCTTGTTATGCAGAGCATTTCGGGCAAATTAGATCAGTTTTGTCCTAGGATGCGACCCACACCAGTCTACTAACACCCAGGTACCCATTTTACTGATGGGTGAACACAGACAACAGGTGTAAAGAAACACGCCCAATGTTTCTACTCTGACTGGGAATCGAACACCAAACCCTCATCGTGTGAAGCGAGAGCTTTAGCCACTTCCTAAAGGAAGCTTTTAGATTATTTCTTTTTCATTAGACTTCCCCCAATTCCTTGAATATCAATAACATCAATCATGATATAAAACAAATCTTTACATTTTATATATATGTCGTGCCGATATGGGGTGCAGTTGACAATAGTACAGTTTTAATTACATATTAACACCTTAAACTGATTTAGAGGTCGTAAGTTAATTGGGATTTCTTGAGTAATTTCAAATTAGTTCTATGATTTCAGGTTAAGAAAGATTATAAGAGATGGTTAAGAAACGGAAGTAGTTGGATGAATTGGTTTTGTTTGGTATATTAAAGTGTTGGTATAGTTACGCTTGGGAGATGAGATGATTTTTAGTTATAACTCTAAATTGATTGGCAGACAGGGAACTTTTTGCTGGTTCAGGCAATGAGTTCCAAATCCTGGGGCCCTTTATGGGTATTGTAATTTTGCATAGTGTGAGGCGGACACGAGGGATGTCGAAGAGAGTTTTATGCCTTGTGTTCTGCCTGTGTGTTCTGTTGTAGCTACCAAAGAGAAGTTCGAGAAGACGGTTTATATTGGAGTAAGGAAGAAGAACAAAGTTAACATTTGTGAATGGGTTCAGTGAAACTTGTTTATATTACTTAGTTCAGGGAGTCGAAAGCACTCCTGCTCAGGCAGCATTTGAACGAATGATGGTGAACATGTTTACATCTGTGAGTCACACCATCTGGGAGGGAAAACAGCTGATATGGCAAAAAAGGCTAATAACAATAATGCACCTCACTACCCACTTACTTAACATATAATAGACCTCTTTGCTTGTTATATATTAGAAAAATTAAAAAGGGAGTAGCGAGTAATATACGTACCCTTTGCTTTCAGACTTTGGTGGTGTATATGTGTATGTGTGGTCGTTGCTGTGAGGGTGGAGGCCCAGGGTAACACTGTTACCACCAAGACCGGTCTTGTTTCCTCAGACTTGGGTCTCCCTCCTGTAGTAGGCAACCCGCAAGGTAAGTTTAATTATTTTTTTACGAATACGTGTCTGAAACTTGTCTCTGTTGCCACGTATCTGGGCCTACTGACTGCACGTGGAGTCATTAATAATACCTCAGTTCCCAAATCATTTATTGACGACGTTTCACCCACACAGTGGCTGTGATAAATAAATAAAAACACAACGTGTGGTCGAAACAGAGGTCATTAGAAGTTTGCGGCCTATAACAGGTGTCTCTCCACTACTACAGGCATCCCTAAAATAAGAAATAAAATCAACTCTGTCACTTACCTGTCGTAATTCTGGCATACCTGGAGTATACCTGAAGAGGGTTTCGGGAGTCAACGCCTCCGCTGCCCGGTCTAAGACCAGGCCTCGTGGTTGATCAGGATTTGATCAACCAGGCTGTTACGAACTACAGCCCGGCTGGTCAGGTGCCTGTCCAGTGCCTTCTTGAAGACAGCCAGGGGCCTATTGGTAATCCCCCTCATGTATGTCTCCCAGCATACATGAGGGGCCCCTGCCACTTATTCTGTTGTCTCTCAGTGTACTCGTGGCACCCCTGCTTTTCATTGGGGGGATGTTACATCTCCTGCCGAGTCTTTTGCTTTCATAGGGAATGATTTTCGTGTGCAAGTTTGGTACTACTCCCTCTAGGATTTTCCAAGTGTACAATAATAATAATAATAATAATAATAATAATAATATTTTATTTCATTGCAAGTTTACATCGAGATTTTGTAATTACAATCATGAGCTGAAGTGCAAAGAGCCACTATCATGCCATGGCATTCTGGGCAGATTAATCTAATGGCTTATAGACTACTTAATATTAGAGAAATTGATTGAGTTTGTTTTAGTTAAACATTAGTTATAACAGTTAATAAATTTACTCAAATTACAATCTGGGGATATTACATTGTGACAAGTGTTTTGTAGGATGGATTCATCAATAGTAAATATTGAAATTATATTATAGGAAAATAGCACTGAGCATTGTTGAAAGTAGTTTACAGTATGAGTAAATAACAAAAAGACACAATACCGTGACTGGAACAATACACATTACACACACAACCCGCAATGGTCCAAGTCGGGCCGAAACGTCGTCGTAAGCTCCTCTCTTTTATATATGCGGGTTGTGTGTGTACAGTATGAGTATTTAGTTTAGGGTGAGTAGGTGGTTCTTGAGAAGAGTCTTAAATTGATGTTCAGATCAGGTTATTTTAGTATTTACTGGTAAGGAATTCCAGATTTTGGGGCCCTTTATGTGCATAAAATTTTTACACAGAGTGATATGGACACGGAGTATATCAAAAAGTGATCTGTGTCTTGTGTTATGGTCATGGGTCCTGTTAAAGTTGGTGAGGAGAATTTTGAGCGGAGGGTTTATATTTGAGTGTAGAGTTCTATGTATGTAGTAGGCACAAGAATAAGTGTGAATGTTCTTTATGGTGAGTAGTTTTAGGCTTTTGAATATTGGTGGAGTATGCTGTCTAGAGTGGGAATTTGTTATCATTCTGACTGCAGCCTTTTGCTGGGTTATGAGTAGTCTAAGGTGATTTACTGTTGTTGATCCCCATGCACAGATTCCATAGGTGAGAAAAGGGTAGATGAGTGAGTGATATAGTGCAAGGAGAGCTGATTGAGGCACATAGTAGCGTATCTTTGATAATATGCCTACTGTCTTTGAGATTTTCTTGGAAATTTGTTATATGTGTGTTTAGAATTTAAGGCTACTGTCAAGGTCGATTCCTAGGAATTTTCCCTCTGTGAGTCTTGTGATGGGTGAACCATTGAGTGTTATGTAAAGTGGAATATTTGAAGGTCTGATTCCAAACTGAATGAAATAGATCTTGTCAGTATTGAGAGTAAGCTTATTAGTCGTCATCCAGGTAGATATTTTCTGTAATTCAGCATTAACAGTGTTGGCCAGTATGACTGGGTTTGGGTGAGAGAAGACATATGTAGTGTCTTCTGCAAACAATATGGGTTTGAGTAGTTGTGATGCATTCGGTAGGCCATTGATGTAAATGAGAAATAGAATTGTATCTCTCTCGCCTGCGCTCCAAGGAATACAGATCAAGGACCTTCATCTGTTCCCAGTAGTTTAGGTGCCTTATCGTACTTATGTGTGCCGTGAAAGTTCTTTGTACACTCTCCACGTCAGCAATGTCGCCAACCTTGAAGGGGGCCGTTAGTGTACAGCAGTATTCCAGCCTAGAGAGAACAAGCGATTTGAAGAGAATCATCATGGGCTTGGCGTCCCTAGTTTTGAAGGTTCTCATTATCCATCCTATCATTTTTCTAGAAGATGTGGTAGATACATTGTTGTGGTCTTTGAAGGCGAGATTCTCTGACATTATCACTCCAAGGTCCTTCACATTACTTTTTCGCTCTATTGTATGGTTAGAATTTGTCGTATACCCTGATATAATTTAAATTTTCTCAAGTTTTCCATATCTGAGTAGTTGAAATTTCTCCTCATTGAACTTCATATTGTTTTGAGTGGCCCATTTGAAGATTTGGTTTATGTCCGCTTGGAGTCTTGCGGTGTCTTCCTGTGTTAGTTTCATTACATTATCTGCTATGTTAGTTTCATTATAACACCTGCTGTGTTAGTTTCCTTACATCTGGTGAGTTAGTTTCATTTCAACACCTGCTGTGTTAGTTTCATTACAACACCTGCTGTGTTAGTTTCATTACAACACCTGCTGCGTTAGTTTCATTACAACACCTGCTGCGTTAGTTTCATTACAACACCTGCTGTGTTAGTTTCATTACAATACCTGCTGTGTTAGTTTCATTACAACACCTGCTGTGTTAGTTTCATTACAACACCTGCTGTGTTAGTTTCATTACAACACCTGCTGTGTTAGTTTCATTACAACACCTGCTGTGTTAGTTTCATTACAACACCTGCTGTGTTAGTTTCATTACAACACCTGCTGTGTTAGTTTCATTACACCTGCTGTGTTAGTTTCATTACAACATCTGCTGTGTTAGTTTCATTACAAGATCTGTGTTTATTTATTTTTCATAAATTTCACGGGACAATTGGATGTATAATAACCCACGTTCAGTTGACAGATTTAAAACAGCAATTAAAAACTGAAACTAATTAAGATGTTTAAAGGAAAATATCTGATAAAGAATATTAAAACTTTGCTATTTATTTCTTCGATCTCTCTCTCTAATTATGTTATAATTTGCTTGACTATTAACCTGACGTGTACTTACCTCTGCTCTCCCTCCCCAGGAATCCCGACACGCGCTGATACCATCGAGGGGTGTGTGTGTCTGCCAGTTAACCAGGTGTGTCCCTCAGAGCCGGGGGCTTCACCGATCAGTCGACCAGTGGTTGGAGGAGGACACTCTGGGGCAGGCATCATCGATATCCGCATAGTTAACTTAGTAAGGAACAAGTTGACGAGTTTTTGTTTTTAAATTTACACAAAACAGTGTGTGGCTCCCCTAATATTTATGTATATACATCCAGAAGCACCGTGTCATCTGTGAAACAAGTGTAACGGCCACTTTGTGTTAGATTCTTTGTTTTAATGCCACACCTCTCACTTCCTTTACAACCTATGCCGATGACACGGTGCTTTAGGAAGATTGTGAAGAGGTGCAAAGCTCCATAGATGAAGCTGGGAGGATATGGAAAAAGAGGAAAATTAATAGTGAATGTAATAAAGACCTTGGCTAAGAGATTTGAAGGAGAGATAATGGACAAAGTGAATGTTTTCAGATATTTGGTGTCGGTAGATGGGCGGTGAAAGACCAAGTGAACCATAAAATTGTAGAGTAGGAAAATAATGGGTGGTGCATCGAGGCATTTGTGGGAACAAAAAACATTATCCATGGAGGGGAAAAAAGGAGGGGGAAATTCATTAGAGTATAGTTATACCACTACTTTTTATGAGTGATAAAGCATAGGGTTGTAAATGTTGCTGGAAAAGGTTGTAGGCAGTGCAAAAGTCGTGTCCGAGGGTAATGTGTGGTGCGAATATCATGTATGCACAGATCTCCTAGTCTGGAGATCAGAAGGTGCAGGGTTACCAAAAGTATTATTGAAAGGGCTGGGGTAGTTAGTACATTTAGAGAGGATGGAGCAAAATACGATTCCTTGGAGGGTGTTTAAATCTGTAGAAGATGGCGGAGTAGGGGTCGTTCTAGGAAAGGTTAGAGGGAGGGTGTAAAGGAGGGTTTATATGTGAGGGGCTTGGACATCCAACAGGAGTATATGAGCGTATTAGATAGTTTAGGCAAGTAGTTTTTATGATTTGACGTGCTGTTGGAATGTGAGCAAGGTAATATTTATGAAGGAATTCAGGGAAAGCGGGTACCTGAGAAGTGGATATACGGTGGTGCACTCTGGAGGATTTTAGATTTAGATTTTGCCACCGAAGTGGCTAGTTTATTGTGCACCTCATTTCCATCCTGTGGACGGTAGCGCAAGAGCATATGGATACACAAAAGCCATAGGAACTAGGGCCCAAAAGGGTTAACAGATGTACATTTGGATTTATATCTACATATCTACAGTTCACTTATCTGTTACAAGGAAAGTTAGGAAATTTGCTTAGTATATCTAGTATCTTATTTTCATTAATAAGATATCTTGACATGTCACATAGGTTATTATACTGTCTATCTCTATATTCCTCAATAAGTGGACAATTAAGCACATAATGTTCAAGACAGTGACCATTTGCCTGATCACATAATTTGCATTTAGTTTGATCATCATCTGTGTGTCTCCCAAACTGCCAGAAGTACTTGTAGCCAAGCCTAAGCCTGGCCACTACAACATCAGTCAGTCTGTTCACATTGCAAGTTGCTCCATAAACATGCTTATCTGTGTTCATGGTATCATAGTGGATTATAGATCTACTCAGGCTTCTAACTGCATTCCCATAGCAATCATTTTCATTATTTATTTCTCTCCTAATATTATTCCTAATGCTAGACACAGATATACCAAAGTTATATTCTACATTCTCCTTATGGGTGCTCTTCTTGGCTAACATATCAACTTTATCATGAAGGAATAATCCAATGTGTGATGGAATCCATAGCAATTGTACATTAATTCCTTTGTCCCGGATTTTTTAGTATCTATACCTGGCTTCTCCAATGAGCATGCTGTTAGTCATTATATGAGTCAAGAGCCTTCAGTGATGACATAGAATCAATAATGATGATAGAGTCAAGCTCAGTGTCATAAGTTAGCTTTTGTGCCATTAGGATTGCAAACAATTCAGTTTGCAGTGTAGACGCCCAGTTGTTAATTCTTATGCCTAGTTCAACAAATTTATTATTGTTCTTAACTAGGAGGTGGCAACCAGAGCAGATGCAGCCCTGCCAGAAGACTCCTGTTTAGATCCATCAGTGTATATAACTTGTATACTATTACTACCAGTAGGCAGAATTTATTCTGAGCAGTTGCTTTAACATGATTTAAGGAAGGAATTACTAGAAATTTGAGCTTCTGGGAGGGACTTGCAGGATATGTGATTTAATGAACAATCTTCCATGGAGGGTTTGAAAATGCTTGTTGTCTACAGTGATCAATTATGCAGGTTGTAAACTTTATGTAAATTGCATGTTTCACAATCCATTTAGATCTATGTGAATTTACTTCAGACATTTAGTAAGATTCATGTAATTGTCTGGTTCATTTCTTAACATTCAAATGCAGTACAGTGTCAATTCAATACTCTGGAGGAGAGTGAGGATATTGCAGTTTGGAAAGGCATCTGAAATGTAGTGTTGGCATGCCCTTGGCAAGACAGTGATGGAGTAATAGTGAAAGTGTTTCTTCTTTTTCGGATTCTCCTACCTTGGTAGGAGTAATTTTAGATTGTCTTAAGATAGGCTGGGTATCATTTAGCTAGATTATATTACATTCACTTTGATGCGGGAAGATGGCGTTGTTAGTTTTGATACAGTATAAACAATTTGAATGTCATGTAGAGTCACGGAAACATCCATTATTGCTCAAGAGAATTTGCGAAGATACATTTTTGTGAAGGAATTCTGCTTCTTTGACCTGGTTTACTTACAATAACACGACCGTACTACATAACTGGTGTTTACACACGAGATGAGTGATATTTTCTCAAGAAATTGACCCTCGAGGTAAAATACTCTGTTATTGGTGTTAAAACTTTATTTGCATTGTTTCAGCCTTCGGCGGGTGCTTGTCCAGGTCAGAAATTGTGTTGCCCTGACGGCAGCACTCCTCCACGACCAGGCCAGACAGTCAGGCCTAGGCCTGTCCGTCCCTTGCCAGTGCAAATTAACTCCGGTGCTTGCGGTATCCAGAATCCTCAACCTTTAAATGGCCAGGAAGCGAACATTGCTGAGGTAAGAACACCATAACACTTGAAGAACTGAGATACTTATGCAACGCATGGGAATCTTTATCTGTTTTCAAAACCATTTTTCACACCATAACACATTTTTTTCCCTTTTTTAGTGTCTCTGAAGGAGGATCTTTAAGAGGTTGCCTAAAAAAAAATATTTTCCTAAGAACACCTCATCAAGTCTACTTCAAAATCTTGGAACAGGCCCGTGGTCTGGTAGGCAACGATCTTCCTTCACACGCTTAGTGTCCGTGGTTCGATTCCCGGCAGGGGTGGAAACATTGGGCGTGTTTCCTTACACCTGTTGTCCTGTTCACCTAGCAGCACCTAACACCTGGGTGTTAGGGTTGGGTCGCATCCTGGGGAACAAGATTGAAGACCCCAGTGAAAAAAAGACAGACAGTCGATGACGCAGACTTTCTTGGGTTATTCTAGGCGGCTAACCCTCCGGGGTTAAAAATCTGAAGAAAATCTTAAATTTTCGACATGTTCACGTGTCCTATGACCAAAGTTATTGAACCCAGTCTCAGCATCCTGGAATGACTCAGATAACTTCCAACATCCACAGTGGCTTACCTTCCAACATCGTCAGTGGCTTACCTTCCAACATCGTCAGTGGCTTACCTTCCAACATCCTCAGTGGCTTACCTTCCAACATCCTCAGTGGCTTACCTTCCAACATCGTCAGTGGCTTACCTTCCAACATCCTCAGTGGCTTACCTTCCAACATCCTCAGTGGCTTACCTTCCAACATCCTCAGTGGCTTACCTTCCAACATCCTCAGTGCTTACCTTCCAACATGATCAGTGCACTACTTCCACACATCGTCCATACTTGATCCTTCAACACTCATGATCCACACTATGATCCACACTATGATCAACACTCTGATCCAACACTCATGATCTCCAACACTCTGATCCAGACTTGATCCACACTTGTCAACATCTATGATCCAACACTAGTGACCACACTATGATCCAACACTGATCAACACTCTGATCCAACACTATGACTCCCAACACTATGATCCACACTATGATCCAACACCTATGATCACACTATGATCCAACATCCTCATGATCCCAACTCTGATCTTGATCCACACATCTTGATCCACACCTAATCCACACTTGATCGACACTCTGATCCCACACTATGATCCACACTCATGATCCACACTGTGATCCCAACACTCAGTCCTACACTAATCGATCCAACATGGATCCAACACTCTGATCCACACTATGATCAACACTATGATCCAACACTATGATCCAACACTCTGATCCCAACTATGATCCCACACTCATGATCCAACACTTGATCCACACTTGATCCACTACTTGATCAACACTATGATCCCACACTGATCCACACACCTATGACTCCAACACTAGTGATCCACACTATGATCCCACACTTGATCAACACTGGGATCCACACTCCATGATCCAACACTTGATCCAACACTCTGATCCCAACCATGTCCCACTCGTCCCACACTATGATCCACACTCATGATCCTCCACACTCTGATCCACTTATTTTTTTTTTTTTTTTTTTTTTTTTTTTTTTTTTTTTTTTTTTTTTTTTTTTTTTTTTGATCCACACTATGATCCACACTATGATCCACACTTGATCCACACTTGATCCCACACTCTGATCCACACTATGACCCCCCCCCCCCCCCCCCCCCCCCGATCCATTGATCCAACACTGATCCAACTTACAACATCTATGCTTACCTTCCAACACTATGACACCTTCCAACATCGTCAACTATGTTCCAACATCTAGTCACCTAACATGATCACTGGCTTACCTTTCCAACACTATGATTCAACATATGATCACACTATTCCCACACCTGTCACCATGTCCCACACTATGACCAACACTATGATCCACACTCGATCCACCTTTCCAACACTATGACACACTATGATCAACACTATGATCACACTTATCCACACTGATCCAACTTCTTCAACACTTGTACCTGATCCAACACTTGATCCACACTTGCACCTTCCAACTATCCACATATGATCTTGATCCAACACTCTGATCACCTCGATCACCTAGATCACCTTCCAACACTAGATCACCTTGATCCAACACTCATCAACACTATGATCCACACTTGATCCAAACTATGATCACACTATGATCCAACACTTGATCCACTTGATCACCTTGATCCAACACTTGATCCCCTACTATGATCCACACTTGATCCACACTATGATCCAACTGTCCACACTATGATCCACACTATGATCCCACACTATGTCCACACTTGATCCACACTATGTCCATGATCCACTATGATCCAACACTTGATCCACACTATGATCAACATCTATGATCCAACACTATGATCAACACTTGATCCAACACTTGATCCAACACTTGATCCACACTTGATCCAACTATGATCAACACTATGATCCACTATATCCAACACTATGATCCACCTTGATCCCACACTATGATCCACACTATGATCCACACTATGATCCAACACTATGATCCACACTGATCCACATTGATCACACTTGATCCACACTATGATCCAACACTATGATCCAACACTATGATCCACACTATGATCCAACACATGATCCAACACTATGATCAACACTTGATCCACACTATGATCCACACTTGACCTGATCCACACTATGATCCAACACTATGATCCAACACTTGATCCAACACTATGATCACACTATGATCCAACACTATGATCCCACACTTGATCCAACACTATGATCCACACTATGATCACACTATGATCCACACTTGATCCACACTTGATACCCACACTTGATCCCACACTTGATCCACACTTGATCCAACACTTGATCCAACACTTGATCCAACACTATGATCCACACTATGATCCAACACTATGATCCAACATCTCAGCACCTTCCAACATCTGATTCCAACATCTCATGATCCACATCTGTGAGCACTTTCCAACACTCATGGCACTTCCAACACTATGATCCAACACTATGATCCAACACTTGATCCACACGTAATGATCCAACACTATGATCAATGTACCTTTCCAACACTATGATCCAACACTCTGACACACTATGTCCACATATGTCACTGGTACCTATGATCCCACACTATCCACATGCACTTCCAACACTCTGATCCAACACTATGACCCCCTATCCAACATCTAATGATCCACATCCTAGGGCTATCCAACACTAGTGCACACCTATCCAACATCCTATGATCTACCTATCCAACATTCCATCAACTGCCTTGATCATCACTCGATGATCCAACTGTAGTCCAACACTATGATCCACACTTGATCCAACACTATGATCAACACTCTGATCCCACACTATGATCACCTGATCCACACTTGATCCACACTATGATCGCCACTATGATCCACACTCTGATCCAACACTATGATCCCACACTATGATCCAACACTATGATCCCACACTATGATCCAACACTATGATCCAACACTATGATCCAACACTATGATCCAACACTATGATCCAACACTATGATCCAACACTCTGATCCCACACTATGATCCCACACTCTGATCCCACACTATGATCCCACACTATGATCCCACACTATGATCC
>WNWK01039928.1:0-17218 GCA_009830355.1 Cherax destructor | reverse complement strand
CACCCTTCTGGCAAGACAGTGATGGAGTGAATGATGATGAAAGTTTTTCTTTTCGGGCCACCCTGCCTTGGTGGGAATCGGCCGATGTGTTAATAAAAATAAAAAAAATAAAAGACAATACAAGAGAAATTGGTTGAGTTTAATCTAGTTGTAGAATTTATTTCAAATTACAGTATGTTGATGCTATACTAGTATAATAACAATACTAGAAATAGTTTTTAGAGTTTCATCTAGATATATATTTTATTTCAAATTAAGAAAATGATGATACTATAAGATTTTAAATGACAATATGATGATATGAAATTGCAACAAGTGTTAAGGAGGATGAACATATCAAATTGAGATCTTCTTAGGTAAAATAATATTGGGTTTGGAAGTTTGTTACAGTTTGAGTATTTAGTATAGGGTGAGTAGGTGATTTTTGAGAAGAGTCTTGAATTGATTTTCAGGTCAGCATCAGGTCAGCATCAGCATTACAGTGCAGTGTTTTAAAAATATAGTGGTAACTTTAATAAGGGCATAGTGTTTGTGATGATTCTGATAACTGCCTTTGAGTGTGTGATAATAAGATAAGATTTCTCTGGATTTTTAACCCCAGAGGGTTAGCCACCCAGGATAACCAAAGAAAGTCAGTGCGTCATCGAGGACTGTCTGTCTTATTTCCATTGGGGTCCTTAATTTAATCTTGTCAGCTAGGATGTGACCCACACCAGTCGACTAACAACCCAGGTACCTATTTGCTGCTAGGTGAACATGACAACAGGTGTAAGGAAACACGTCGAAATGTTTCCACCCGCCGGGAATCAAACCCGGGCCCTCCGTGTGTGAAGCGAGAGCTCTAGCCACCAGACCATTGTAATCTCAGAACTGTACTGAATCTGTGCACAAGCAAACTGTTAAATCATTCATTGTAATTCTCATGTATATTGTGCTGTGACTGTAATGTATTGCAAGAGGACTTGGCCTGATAATATAAAAACTATGTCAACATCAAACAGTATGTGTTTGAGATCTTGAAAGGCAGTAGGTATATCATTGATCTGGGCCTAGAATGCTACCTTCAGGGACACTAAATTCATTGTGTACTAAAAAGAACTGCCATTTATGGCTATATTCTGTTGTTTGTTACTGAGGTATGACTGAAAATATTTGTACTATATGTGGGTTTAGAAGCATTCACAGTGATTTAGCTTGATATATGATACAACTATTATCTGTCTCCTTATTTTGTGCTTCTGCTCTGCATAGTCAGTTATGTTACTGTATTGAATGTCTTACATTAATACATTATTTAAAATGATGTAAAAAGTCTCCAGGTAGACTCCAGGTAGACCAGCAATATTTCCCCTAATTGGAGTCATAAAGCTTTGAAACATATACATTGCTTCTCAGTTCCTTTAGTATACAATATAACCATCCATAATATTAAACTTTCATAATGCTGTAAGCAATTACAGTCACATTTCTGGAGTAACTCTGCTGTACAGTATGTATATGCATTGTACCTGTTTTTTGCAGTGCCCCATGGCCTGGTGGAAAAAGCTCTTGCTTCACACGGCGAGGGTCCGGGTTCGATTCCTGGCGAAGGGGTGCAAACATCGGATGTGTTTCCTTACACTGGTTGTCTATGTTCACCCATCAGTAAAATGGGTACCTGGGTGTTAGTCGACAGATGTGGGTCGCATCCTGGGACAAAACTGACCTAATTTGCCTGAAATGCTCTGCATAACAAGGGGCTTTCTATATACAGTGGTACCTCTACTTACGAGTAGCTCCCAACTCGAACAATTATGTAAGTGTATTTTTGGGGTCTGAAATGGATTAATCTAATTTTCATTATTTCTTATGGGAAAAATTCCGTCTGGAATGAATTAAGCTCGTAACTCAAGGTACCACTGTACATAGTAGTACGTAGTATGTCATTGATGTCAGCTAGGCTTTATATCTTGTACATGTACATGTACTTCTAGTAAATAAAGATATTATTATTATATATTATTATATCATCTTTCTGCCAGTACTTAGAATGGAATATCTAGTATTAACAAAAGGTGCTAGCAATTATGAACCTGCCAAGTAAATAGGTACATTTAGCATACTACACTTCAAACTATAAAAAAGTTCTCCATATGTATGATTACTGACTGATGAGGATATCTTTATGGTACTATATGAAAATGAAATAGCCTAAATCACTGTCTATTTATATTGCAATTTAATGTTTAAAAGACATTAATTGTTAATTGGTCCTAAGTTTAATTGACCTCTTGCCCCAGTTTCAGATCAGGCCTCGATTAGAAAGGAAATATCACATGAACCAGAATAATTAAGAAAGAAAAAGAATGTACATAGAAGCTAGTAAGCTTTGCCTGCCATTTTATATGCTCATGAGGAGAACTTCAAGACATAAAACATTTTATGGGCTTCTATTCACACTCGCATATTAATATTAGTTTTTTAATTTGTTGCATGCTGTATGATTTAACTACCATACCTCATTCTTCCATTTAAAATATTGAACCTATACTGTATTAAATTTATCCATGTTTACAGTTTATATAATCTATGAGCTTTGTAAACATTCCTCTATCTTCCAAAAACTTAATGGCTCGTCTTAGTCTTTCATGAGTTAGGTTTCCACCAGGAATGAAATCATGAATGCTGCATGCAAGAAGAATGAAACCACATACCCAGAGTTCCTCTACATTATCAACTAGTTGCTCAAAAGTGATACCAGCTTCAGTTCCATTAGCTCTGAGAACGTTAGTGAATGTGAACCAGTAGTCTTTTAACACCTCTTCTAAATGATTGTCTAAAACTTCAATATCACTGCTCATAAAAAACATGGACATTATATCACCAACTGGGTTACCAATATTGCAAAACTGCCAATCTACAACTATGGCATTACTTTCATCATCAGAAAATAGAAGCTGGCCTGCCCAAAAATCCCCATGAATAATTGTTTCAAGAAGTGGATACTTCAGTGGGTAACTATAAATAGATTTAGTTGCGGGTATTAAAACTTTAAGGGACTCTGCAGTTGGAGTACCTTCATACATCTCCACAAGTGTTTTAAGGTTGGGAATGAAAAATTGGTCAAGAACATCTGTGTCGAGTGGTTTAGTAATTTCACCAAGATTTTTTCTGTCTGCATCGTGTGCCAAAAAAATGTATCCAGTGGCATGAATAAAAGCAATAGCCTTTAGTGCTGCTTTAGTCTGAGCAAATGTACTGCCTTCCTTGATAATCACTGTTTTGTAATTTTCAGCTTTCAAATTATTCATCACGATGGTTGCACAGTCCTGTGCATAGGTAGCAAAGTAGCATTCAGGAACTGGCAAGACCATTCCACTCTTGAGGCAAATCCTCTGATATTCTGGGTTTCTAGTTACCTCATAAAATTTTACTTCACGTTCTGTAAAGCCTCCGTCCAATACAAACTTCTTTCTTGCTTCATCATGAGGAAGAAACTTGAACACTAGTTGAATTTCTGCTTCTTCTAAACATTCACTTTTATACTTCACTCTTATATAGGCAATATCACTTAAAAATCCTTCACATACAGTTGGTAACACACATTGCCATGAGAGAAGAGTAACTGAAGAGCAAAACTTTTGCGAGAGAAACTTTTCCAGCCACTGCTTATTTAATTCCTTCTCACTGTTAAGAGGTACCAATTCTGAGTTATCCATTTTACCTCTGTGTTTATAATGTCCAATGATAGTGCAAACACAGTCTGTAATAAATTATAAAATATGCAGTATAATCACTATACGTAAATATTATAGGATTAGAGACAAATCTTAAAAAGTGCTTAACAATGTACCCTGTGTAAATAGAAATTAAAAGCACACTGCATTTTTGGTTAATTATTTTGTGAAATTTAAAATTCTTACCTTTATATTGGTAAATAAAAGAACAGAAGTGATAAAAAATAAAGGACTATCATACATATTAGGACTATCATACATATTTGTGAAACACTCAATTATTATGTGTGCACGCCTGGACCTCGCCATGTACAATGCTCCACTTCTGATAATCTTATGTATGCCTAATCCCTCAACTATCTCATTTGATCTCCCATCTTTTACTTTCCACCATCCATTATAAACAGCTAGCCCTGTACACTTCTTTTAGAGCTGATAGCCCTGTACACTTCTTTTAGAGCTAACAGCTAATCTGCTAACTAAAAAATTAGCTCCATTAACGCTAAACCGCTAAACGGTCGAAAAAATTATCGGAAGCTAATGCTAACTTTTTCAAGTGAATTAAAATTTGGTTTAGTTTTTTGGTCTTTTACTTTTAAGACTTTTAGAACAGACCTGGAGAACTTCCTAATAAGATATAGAATGCCAAGGTCATATGATGATCAAGTGCCGCTTGTGCGAAAATAGCGACTGCTTAATTTTGCAATGTAACACGAGCGACCGACAAGGACAACACTACACTTGTTGCTGTACTGAAGCCCCATAGCACCCGAACAGATTGAGTTAACTTATTTGACTTGTTTTCTTCATTAGTTCCAGTTACTCATTGTATTTGTTTATTTTATTCTGTTTCTGTTCATTTTTGCATTTAACATAATTTAGATTTTGAACCCAATAAATTACAAACAAGTACAGTGGACCCTCAGTTTTCGTACAGCTCCCAACTCGAACAATTATGTAAGTGTATTTTTTTAAGTGCTTTTGTAAGTGTACGTATTTTTGGGGTCTGAAACGACTAATCTAGTAATTTACATTTGTCCTTATGGGAACAAATTTGTTTGGTATCGGCAGTCGAACAGCATTCTGGAAAGAATTATCGATGAAAACCGAGGGTCCACTGTAGTTGAAAATCATGCGCCGTTGAAAAGGCATTACTTTCTGACTACCGACAACGTATAATTTTTATTTTAGTGGACTCAAAGTTACTAGAAGCTAATTGGTCCGCTAACGGTTTCCGTAGTGGAAACGCTAATCCGTTAAACAAAAAGATAGTTCCGCTAATTAGCAGTTAGCAGATTAGCAGAAATGTGCCCACCACTGATATAAGCCACAGTGCTGTGTCTTCCTTTGCAGATGACACCCGAATCTGTATGACAGTGTCCACCGTTGAAGACACTGCAAGACTCCAAGCAGACATAAACCAAATCTTTAAATGGGCTGGAGAAAACAATATGAAGTTCAATGATGTGAAATTTCAATTACTAAGATACGGAAAACGTGAAGAAATTAAAATCTCATCGGAGTACAAAACTAATTCCAACCACACAATAGAGCGAAAAACTAATGTCAAAGACTTGGGAGTGATCATATCAGAGGATCTCACCTTCAAGGACCATAACAAAGTAGCAATTGCATCTGCTCGAAAAATGACAGGATGGATAATGAGAACCTTCAAAACCAGGGATGCCAAGCCCATGTTGACACTTTACAGATCGCTTGTTCTATCTAGGCTGGAATATTGCTGCACACTAACTGCACCTTTCAAGGCGGGTGAAATTGCTGACCTTGAAAATGTGCAGAGAATCTTCATCGCACGCATAAGTGCGATAAACCACCTCAACTACTGGGAACGCTTGAAGTTCCTAAACCTGTACTCTCTAGAATGCAGGCGGGAGAGATACATTATTATATACACATGGAAAATTCTCGAGGGCTTAGTACCAAACTTGCACACAAAAATCACTCCCTACGAAAGCAAAAGACTCGGCAGGCGATGTAATATCCCCCCAATGAAGAGCAGGGGTGCCACTAGCACGTTGAGGGACAACACAATAAGTGTCAGGGGCCCAAGATTGTTCAACTGCCTCCCAGCATACATCAGGGGGATTACCAACAAACCCCTGGCTGTCTTCAAGCAGGCACTGGACAGGCACCTCAAGTCGGTACCTGATCAGCCGGGCTGTGGTTCGTACGTTGGACTGCGTGCGGCCAACAGTAACAGCCTGGTTGATCAGGCTCTGGTCCAACAGGAGGCCTGGTCATAGACCGGGCCACGGGGGCATTGACCCCTGGAATTCTCTCCAGGTAGACTCCAGGTAGACTGAATGGATTATGAAAAAAATTCTACACCTATTAGGTATTTCTGTTCTAGACATTTTTTATTGGAAAATAGGTTCTGAGTACTGAACAATCAACTTAACACTTAATTTTCAAGAAAATGTTATCATAAATTGAGGCCCTTGCATATAGTGGTACAAATACTCTTATACAGTGCACCCCCGGTTTCCGTAATTTATTCGTTCCAGAATGCTGTTCAAGTGCCATTACCAAACGAATTTATTCCCATAGGGTATAATGTAAATTAGACTTAGTCCTTTTAGACCCCCAAAAATACTTACAAAAGCACATCAAAAATACACTTACATAGCTGTTCGAGTTTGGAGCATAACGAACACTGGGGGTCCATTGTATGGGTCTGCGGCATGAATTTCAAACATTACAGTGAGGAGGATGCTAGAGGCAGTGACAATGTCATGTTTGAGAGCAATGTGTGGTGTGAATGCTGTGCACATAATTTGGAGTGTGAAGCTTGAGCATTTATAGAGGATGGAACAAAAGAGGACAACTAAGAGGATGTATATAACCCTTTTCCCCTACAACCATTCCTGAGTTGTCCCAGGAAGGGCTGGAGAGAGGGGTTAAAGCAGGTTTTGTTCTAGGAGCTTAAACATCCAACAGACATGTGTGAGTATGTTAGATTGGATTGAGGAGGTAAGTAGTTTTTATGAAGGGATTCTGGGAAACTTGTTAGCCAGACTTGAGTCCTGGAGGTGGGAAGTACAGTGCCTATGAATCATTTAACAAAAATATCTAATAATATTCATGCCACAACTTATCAAAATAACCTTAAATGTTATTTGCTTACCCTAGCAATTTTTTTCATGATATGCTCTTGGGCAATATCTGGATGGGTAAGGCCAGTAACTAAACTTTTCCCTTAGCTAGGCATATTGAATAATGCATATACTATGTGCTTTATCTCAACCTCTTCTCTACTGAATCTATGTGGTATTGAAGAACCGTTGTATCTGAAATCAATTATGCAACAAAAAACAGTAAGCAGAACTAGCTCTGATTTTAGAAATACAGATCCTAAAATTACTAAACATACAAAGCCTTCATTCAAAATCTTATGAATTCAAAGAATCCTAAAGTGTGCTTCTGACCTGGACTTACGACAGTACAGTAAGTACAGTTAGAAGGCTGAAACAAATCTCAGGGACATAAAAAATATACTGTATTATCTAGTTTGTGGTATGTGACTTTTATATGACTCAAACTGTAAGAACTCCTATGCTGCTATCAGTACCAGTTTATTGCTATCTTAAGTTTCTACTATAAGATAAACTTTACTTAGAAAATCTACAAATTATTGTCAGGAAAATATTACCATATAAATTATTAAAATGGTCTGAGTACTGCACATAAATGTTATAGGCAAACATTAAAGATAAATTATATACATAGTATACCCAAGGATAACCCAGCCAAATTAAACAAGAGTGACATATACTACCAAAACCAGCTTGCTACTAATGTGAGCAATTTGCTTTCATATTGCAAAAAAATAATTTTTACAATGTACAGAATTAAAACAATTCAAAGCCCATGAGTCACATTCTGCAATCAATATCCATAATTTGCTCATATTCATAGACCACAAGTCATATTACAGAAACCATCATTATGTAAAATATTAAAAAAAAATCCTGTTAGAGGTGTGACCCAAGAAAATGAGAGAATAAATTTGCTCATTACTAAGATCAAGAGCCCTTCACTAATGCAAGGCAACCCCCCTTGGAGGACATGACATGATGAGACACTTAGCTTTGTGTAGAAAACAATAGAGAAATGCCTAGGCATGATAGTGGCTTTCTTTGTAATTAATATTTTGTAATACATAAACCATACATTGTAAGCTTTGCAAGGAAATAAACATTTTCATTTTATCTGCTTACTACAAAGCCATGAATAGTATACCAACTTTGCCACTCTGTGGTTAAGTCAGAATCAGTAGAAGAGTACTAGTCAACAAGTAGATGATATACATGTATGTATATATGTATGTATGTATATATGTATGTATGTACATATGTATATGTATGTATGTATATATATATATACATGTTATATATATATATATATATAATATATATATATATATACATGTATATATAGTATATATATATACATGTGTATATATATATATATATATATATATATATATATATATATATATATATTATATATATATATATATATACATGTGTATATATATATATATACATGTGTATATATATATATATATATATATACATGTGTGTATATATATATTACCTTTATATTCATTGAATGCATGTATATACAATATATATATACTATATATTATAATATATATTATAAATACCACTTATATATATATACATGTGATATATATATATATATATATATATATATATATATATATATATATATATTATATACCTGATTTCATCATTCATCAAGACTTAAGCATAATTATCTCTTTCCTGAAACTTGGGACATGATTGAATCCATGACGAAGTCGTTGATGAGCAGATCTGGGATAATCTAACAGGCTCTGAAACCAGGCCTGCTCCCTCCAACAACTACAAACAGTCGCACTGGGATGGCCCAATAGTAGAGAATATAGCCTCAGCAATGCTTCAGAGTGTGTCAGGGAAGGATAGAGCCCACCTCCTTGCAGTGAGAGCTCCTCATGCAGGGGACTTTCTTTTGGCTGTTCCCAACTCCAGCCTTGGCACACGCCTCGACCCACAGACCATCCGCATTGGTGATGCCCTTCGACTTGCTGCCCCTATTCTTGCCGAACACAGGTGTATTTGTGGCAGTGAAGCAGCAGACCAATTTGGGTACCATGGTCTTGTGTGTCGTAAATCCGAGGGAAAGATTGCAAGACATGAAGAGGTTAATAACATTATGAAGAGGAGCCTCACAACAGCCAGATGCCCAGCAGTAAGGGAGCCACCCCAACTATGCAGATCTGATGGTAGCCAAAAGCGTCCAGGTGGTCTGGTGGCTAGAGCTCTCGCTTCACACACGGAGGGCCCGGGTTCGATTTCCGGCGGGTGGAAACATTTCGACGTGTTTCCTTACACCTGTTGTCATGTTCACCTAGCAGCAAATAGGTACCTGGGTTGTTAGTCGACTGGTGTGGGTCGCATCCTGGGGGACAAGATTAAGGACCCCATTGGAAATAAGACAGACAGTCCTCGATGACGCACTGACTTTCTTGGGTTATCCTGGGTGGCTAACCTTCCGGGGTTAAAAATCCGAAGAAATCTTATCTTATCTTATCACCCTTAAAGCCTGGATAGACGGCAAGCAGGTGGTGTGGGACTACACATGTGCATCTACCTTGGCTGATACCTATCTCTAATACACCAGGGAGGAAGGAGGGGCAGCTGCCACCTTCAGGGAGTCCCAGAAGTCGAGAAAATATGGAGAACTTGCCCATCATTATATGTTTGTTCCCATAGGCTCAGAGACCCTTGGCTCATGGAGAAAGAGTGCATCTAAGTTCCTCAAGGAGCTGGGCAAAAGACTCAACAGGGTAACTAGGGATCCCAGGGCAGCTAGTTTTCTGTTCCAGCGACTCAGCGCTGCTGTTCAGAGGGGTAATGCATGCTGTATTCTGGGCACGCGCCCCAGCTCGGATGAGCTGGACGAGATTTTCGCATTATAATCAGTGACAAACATGTAACAATATGTACTGACATGTATCTCTTACACCTCGTGTACTGTATATGCCATCTTTATATCAACAATGTATCTCTTTAAATCTTTTGTACCATATTATGTAATAAAATATACCTAATGGTAAAAAAAAAATAAAAGATGGGGTGGTAGGGGAAGTGGAATATTCAAATGGCTTCAGGAAGAAATCCAAATATTCTTTCTTGAAGCCTTTTTATCCACTTCTCCGAGGCTATGGGTCCCAAAATTTGTAACAGAGGTGGACCCCATCCTATATGTAATATATATATATATATATTTATTTATTTTCCATGGGTCCCTATTATACTGTAATGGAAATGTGGGCATGCAAGTCATATGCAGCAACAGCTTCGTTCTTCAGACTTTCTCCAGGAGAGCCAGCAGAAAACACTCAAACAAAGCCATATTAAAAACTTTACTTTTGTCTATTCTGAATAGCTAAAAATTTAAACTACAGTGCCTTTTACAAAAAAAACTCAAGAGGTAACCATAAATTATGGGTATTGTGTGCACAGTAAATTACAGTAATGTTTTCACAATATGTGACGTGCTAAACCTGTGTGGGCCATTCAGCACAAGGAGTGGTAGAGGCTTGATCCTCCATCCACTAATCCTGAGACAGACATGCTACTCCTCCATCCAACCAAGTGGATAGTAAAGCTGTCAAAAACAATATAAGGCATCACTAGTGACCATAGAGTACATGTTAATAAAAACAAATACATTACCATATAGGTAAACACATTAGCTATTTTCTAGGTTAAGTCATCATAATACAATATGTAAGTTATGGTTTTTAGCAAAATGCCTCAATAAAAAATATGAATTGCAAGTTAATTAAAAGTGGAATAAGTTACTCATGATGTACTGTTGCATAATGCTTATAATTATAAGACAGAACTATAATTAAGAAGTATTTAAGTGTTAGGATTAGTTTGCCAGAAATGCTTTGCATAGATGGCATTCTTTTAAACATATAATTGCATCAGATTTTATTTGTATCATAACTAAAGTGTTACTGTAACTTCTGTGTATGTTTATCAGAAATAAAGCTTTTATTTTGTTATAACAAAAATAATAAATTACTTGCATATGATATATGATAGTAAGATTGATATACTTTAAGTTTGTTTAGGTACAATTTTGGATGATTATAACTGTCTTACATAGCAACATATGTGTAAATTACCTAGAATAACCCACCCCCAAAAATATCTAGTAACTTATTTTCATTGGGGTCCTTGAACAGTACTGTAAAAAATGGGAAACCATTAGCCACCTAGCTTGACTTTACTGGCTTACTTTAAATTAAATTCTACATAATTATACTATATAAACAATCGTAAACGTTAAAAATTATGTACGAGACTTAAAAAACAGACTTGCTTACTATAGTCAAAGTCAAATTAATAACAGTACTAAACTTACAAGTATTACCTATTTATTATTACTGCATTATTATTATAATCAAGGGGGAGCGCTAAACCCGTAGGATTATGCAGCGCCTGTGGGGGGGAAGGTATGTGGAAGGTATTCAGGCTTAATTCAGGGAACTGGAGCACAGATCCAATTCCCTAGACCAAGAGTCCCTCACCAACGTCAAGGAACCTCCCCTGAGGGGTACCGGTTATATAATATTTAAACCCCCAACTTTGACATTTACCTGAGGAATCAGCTGATCAGTGGCAGTAGTGGGAGGCAGTGTATATGTGGCGTCAGTGGCTCACTCAATTACTTATCAATGATAAAAAAAAAAAAAACTTGCTTCGTGTGGGTGACGCGTGGTAAAACCTCACTGGAGCCACGTTTAACCACTCTAAATCATCTTTTATTTTTTATGACGATGTCTTCATCATTTAGAGTAAATGTAAGTGTTGTATGCCATAAGAGTGGTATTACCCAGGGCCGGATTTAGACCTTGGGGGGCCCGGGGCACTTTAGGTTTGGGGGGGCCCTCAACATGGAAATTAAATTGAATTACAAATAAGAAATGAACTAAAATGAATGATAAACAGCAGTTTTCGAAAAAAAAATATGTTAGGTGTCGAAGAAGACGTCTGATTTTATTTTTCTTAATTGTATTGACATTAAGAATAACTTTGGCAATACTTTTCAGTTTGTAATATATTCCATCTACACAATACACACACAACCATATATAAATACTTCTCTGTCTCTGTGTGTTAGTGTTTAAATGGTCAATCGGCGAAACGTCGTCGTAAGCTCTCTTTTATATGCGGGTTTGTGTGTATTGTTCAGTCGGTATTGTGCCTTTTATTTCCATCTACCTTATAATAATTACCGATGTGTATTTATTTATATCTTTGGTGTCATGTTGATAACTATGATAGATACCGAATAATATATATACAGTATATATATATATAACGATGCAAAAGTAAAAAATACAATACTTCATTGGTAACCTTCAAATATATTTTCATCCTTTGCTTATGGTGACTGAAGAATTAACATTAACGAAGAGGTAATGGTCAGTGTGTCTGAATTTGTTTGGATTATCCTAGGTAATTTACACTATGTATGATAACTGTACTTATATGTGCCTGTACCTAAGTAAACTTACTTGCTAAATGAAGGTTGAAGAGGATAGTGGAGCTGGTTTGATCTTCTACCTGCCTTTCTATCTGGGCGTTCCACATGCCTTGGATCTTGATCCAAGGAATTTGACCTGTCCTTCCCTTCATTGGATCGAATCTGAATACCTCCCATTCCCCAGGCGCTGTATGACCCCTACGAATTAAGAGCTTTCCTATTAATGTACTACTACTACTAATAATAATAATAATAATACTAATAAAGAAGAAAGCAAAGAAATGTAGTATATTAATGACATTAATAATAATATTAAAACGGGCCAAAAATAAGTAAAGATAAAAAATATATAAACAGTATAAACGTAAAAATTCAAGGAAAACAGCACCAAAATTTAATATATCGTTTGCTTTTCCTGGAGGGATTTGTCAGTCGTCACCAGAGAAGTGGGTAATGGAAGCTGAGAGAACTACTCACTGTACATATATGGTTCTAGCTAGATAACTGGTGTAAGCTCATAAAGACGAAGAAGAAAGAGAATACCGTAACATTTGCAGTTTATTTTAGAACGTGCAGGCTGTAAAAATATCTAGGCCCATTCGTTGCTAAAAGAAAAGCTATGAACGTGGGAAATACGGAGGTAAACTACTGTATATATTAATATTTAAAGAAACAAACAGTGATAGGAAAGTAAATTTATGGCTGAGCAAAGAAGAACACATTACTAAAATTTGGCAAACGTGTGTTTACTGAGATGAGATGATGAGGGAATATTTAAGACTAGAGTTGTGCCATTTCATGATATATTTAGTGTTGAGTTTCATACTGGTGATTGTGGATACATCACTACCTTCTTCAAGAGCTAACTACCTCTACAACCCCCACTTAATACAGCCAACTATCCATGCCACTGATGTTAACAGAAGAGATTATAACGTTAATTTAGTAGAAGCTGGGAACCAATTTCAACACTTTGGGAGGCATAAGAAGAGAACGTTTGTTAATGACAACGAAAATAACCAAATATATGAGAATGAAGATCCGAAGCACACTGGGTTCTTTGATAAGAAAGTACTAGGAAGTCGTCATTTATCAAGTGTGGGAGTTTCAAGGGAGGGTAGTCTGAATGACAACCAGCTCTCGCTCAAACGTTTCAGTTTTTATGGACTTAATGATGGTCTTCAGAAAGTGGACGAAAGCCCCAGATTACCAAAAGAGAGAACAGTTCACCTTCTGCGTCTTCTAACACAGCCTACCACCACTTGTAGCAGGCTTGTGAGAGTAGGGGGTCGTTCCTGCCTAGGAGCCTACGATGGATCAAAGGTGGGTGTAGTTAAGGAATATTTTGTCAAGACAGTATTTTTCCTGAGGTGGATATCACGATGATTGCTTAGTTACCCAGTGGAACTGCTTAAGAAAAAGTTCTCTCCTCTCTCTATTATTATATATATATATATATATATATATATATATATATATATATATATATATATATATATATATATATATATCATGTTTGTGTTTTCTGTCAATGTATTCTGTCTATTAATGAAGCATATGTATAATATATATGGGGAGTGGGTAGGAGAAGAAAATATTCAAACAGCTAGTTAGTTTGATATCTTTATTATGCACCCCATACCCATCCTGTGGGCGGTAGTCAAAAGATTACAGAGGTACATAATGGGTCCAGGGACTGGACCTCAAAGTTTGATAGCTGAGCAAGTTACAAAGGTAATGAACTCAGATGGTCACAATCATGACAAGTTACAAAGGTATTTGCAGATTACAGAGGTATATATAGGGTCCAGAGACTGGGCCCCAAAGTTTTGATAGCTGAACAAGGTACAATGGTAATTAATTCACTAGTTACAAGGTCACTCGCTGCCCAGCCTTGGCCGTGGCAGGTGGTCTGGTCTGCCCTCTTGTGGAGCAGTGGTAACTACTTGTTTTCAAAGCAGGATGGCGGAGCAGTATCGACGGCGCATTAACACTGTCTGTGTGGAGCTTGTTCGTGGGGCTATTTATCCAAATAACGCAACTCTCCTGTTACCAGCTATCATTAGAGACACGTATGGCATCGACAAGGGCGATATTTACGGCATAGCCCTCAACGGCAGTGTGAGAATCTTCGTGAAGCTCATGACAACATAGGTGTATGAGACGCTTGTTGACACGTTTGAGGATAGACGTCTACAGGTCAACGAGTCGGTGGAGGTTAAATTGAAAGACGTATCACGACAATATACTTGGATTCGTATACGTAACCTACCGTTTGAGGCCGACGAACATGATGTGAGAGAGGCCTTTAAGGTTTATGGAATCATTCATTATGCAGTCATGGGTAGATGGTCCGACGGTTTCTACGAAGGAACACCGGAGGGATCTTTCAATTTGAAAATGACGCTGAGGAGGGCCATACCTTCCTACGTAGTGTTGCCTGACTTTAGAACGCAGGTTTACGTCACTTATGTGGGTCAACGTAGAACTTGTCGTATATGTAGCTCATATGATCACATTGCAGCTGAGTGTGCTAAGCGACAGGGGAGGAGACAGGATGACAGGCATACTGTTGGGGCTGTGGATGAAGGCACACAGAGACAGATGGACGGTGTGGGCGTGAGAGGAACTGCAAAGTGGAGTGATATTGTGCAGGCATCGGTGGATGTGTGTCAGACACTACCGGATGACGTGCAAAGGACAGTGGAGCGAAAAGTGGAGAATGCGGATGTAGAGCTGGATTTAGGTATTGTGGAAGAGATCCCAAAGATGCTGTGTGGGCTGTTGGACGGCTCGCAACGTCAGGTGCAGGTGGGCTCGAATGAGACGGTGGAGGAGATACTGTGTGTGGTGGACGGACTGGGGGACAACTGTCCTGAGATTACCAATCTGAGTGTGCAAAAGGTGCCAGTAATGGTACATAATGAAGATAGGGGACCTGATATGGAGGTTAGTTTTGGATCTAGGAAGAGAGCCATGATTGTGGAGGAGGACGATGTTCTCACACCAGCTCAGAGGAATTGTAAAAAGGCTTTGGTGGACGTTAAGCAAAGGTCACCTAACAGTGTGAGCGGAACCAGTGGGGTACGGGAAGTGCGGGATATTGATACGGATCCTATAACTGAACAGGGTGATTTGCAATCTGTGGGAGGAGATATGTCAGGTCTAAAGGTAAACCCTCTATTTTATATTCAGGTGCATCGGCTATGACCCGATACGTCAGGACACATATATATGATGATATATTAACTCTTTGATGTATTTTGACGAGGTTGGGTGTGTTAATAAGCATGATTATTTCTATATTGTCCATGTCATATATTTTTTTACGTGTATAGCTTCAGTGTTGTGAGCTTCTTGTATAACAGACACTTTCTAGTGTGTTATAGTTTTGTAAATAATTGTTAATTTTGTAGCATTTTGACTAGGTGACTTTTTA
Organism: Cherax destructor; assembly: GCA_009830355.1. Lineage (NCBI taxonomy): Eukaryota > Metazoa > Arthropoda > Malacostraca > Decapoda > Parastacidae > Cherax > Cherax destructor. The sequence continues at coordinate 1,474 of WNWK01039928.1, read as the reverse complement.
TTTTCATACGTAGTGTCAAGGGTAATTTGCTTTTGATGTGATTTGGGTGCTAACCGGCACTAGGTGTGTGAATTATATAAGTTTTTATTTTATAGAGAGAATATACAGGGATAAGGTACGGGATAGGTGTAGGTTGGTATAAGTTAGTGTTAAGGTGTCAATTAGTCCTGTATGAGGGACCAGTTGTTCCATGTCCTGTCCTTAAAGGGGGGGGAGGTCGCTATGGGCGGGAATGGCTTGTTTCACCTTCATCTAATATATGTTGTACATTATGTACTTTGTGTCATGTGGAATTTTGCTCTAGGGTTTCTGTTCATAATGAAAGACCTAGCTGCTCCTGTCTGTGAACTATATGTTGTTATTGGGATATGTAAGGTGATGTTCTTTTGTGTGGTGTATTTGGTTTCTGATGTATTCATGTATGGTTTTCAATAAAATATAAAAAAAAAGTTACAAGGTAATGAATCATGTAAGTAAATTTACTTACGTCTGTACATGGTTGCACTCATGAACAAATTATAAAGCAATGAGCAATCTATTAGTCTACACCCAGCCACAACTGTAATGAGTTATTGGTGCAAATTTTAATTGTTGGGTCACACACACACACATATACATATACACATACACACGCATACATGTATATACATACACACATACACATACACACATGTACATACACACACACACACACACACACGGTGTCTCTTTTGCAGATGATGTGAAATTAATGAGGAGAATCACATCGGATGAAGACCAAGCAGGACTTCAAAGTGACCTGGACAAGCTTGACATCTGGTCTAGCAACTGGCTTCTCAATTTAACCCACCAAATGCAAAGTCATGAAGATCGGAGAAGGGCAAAGAAGACCGTGACAGAGTACAGGCTAGGTGGACAAAGGCTACAAACCTCAACAAAGGAGAAAGACCTTGGGGTGAGTATAACACCAAACACGCTCTCCGGAAGCACACATCAACCAGATAACCGCGGCAGCATATGGGCGACTGGCAAACTTAAGATTAGCGTTCCGTTACCTTAACAAGGAATCGTTCAAGACACTGTATACCGTATACGTCAGGCCCATACTAGAGTATGCAGCACCAGTCTGGAACCCACACCTGGTCAAGCACGTCAAGAAACTAGAGAAAGTGCAAAAGGGTTTTCGACAAGGTTAGTTCCACAACTCAGGGGTCTGTCTTATGAAGAAAGGCTGAGGGAAATAGGACTAACAACACTGGAGGAAAGAAGGGTCAGAGGAGACATGATAACGACATACAAAATACTGCAGGGGAATTGACAAGGTAGATAGTGACAGGTTGTTTCAGAGAGGGAACACAGAAACAAGGGGACACAACTGGAAGCTGAAGACTCAGATGAGTCAAAGGGATGTCAGGGGAAAAATTTCTTCAGCCACAGAGTAGTCAGGAAGTGGAATGGACTAGAGAATGATATAGTGGGGCAGGAACCATACATG
>WNWK01039927.1:0-17219 GCA_009830355.1 Cherax destructor | reverse complement strand
ATATTCAAGTGTATATCTCATTTAACGTGAATGGCCTAAAGGCCGAAGTGAAGAAGAAATGGGTAGAGGTGACCTTGAGATGGTTTGCGATTGATATAGGATTTTTGCAAGAGCATAATTATAGGTATGGAAAGGATTTGTTTTTTGTTGTAATTTCAAAGGTGAGGTTGCAGTAGTAGTAAGAGAGACCAGTCCTTTTCAGCTGTTAGCTTGGGAGGAGGGGGGAGGGCAGGGTAGTGAGAGTTGATGGGTTGTGGGGGGTGAGAGTGACCTTTATAGGGGTATACATGCCAGCTGTTAGCAACAAGAAACTTAGAGGAGTTCGTAAGGGAACACTTAGTATATTTCATGGGAGACTTAGCTGAGGTTACAGTAATTGGGAGATATTGGAATTGTATTATCAGGAAGAACGACGTGGAGCCCCGTGGGGCAGGGTCTGTGTTAAAAGTTTTGAGGGAAGTGTTGGGTTGATGTGGTGGGTGGTGGTTGGAGGGTGGATTACACATTTGCTAGACGGGGATACGCTGCTCGTTTGGACAGAATGTGTGTGTCAGGGGTTGTGAATATGGGAGAAGTTAAATATATAGATGTTGTTTTTTCTGATCATTGGTGGAGGTTGGTTGGGAGGGGATGGTTAAATGGTATCCGGGACATTGGAAACTGAACGTACGGCTATTGGAAGGGGAGGAGGGTAGGGATCTTTTTGCTGGATGGTGGGGGAACATGTGGGAAAAAAGGAAGTTGGAAGGGGATGGGGATGTGGTGAAGTGGTGGGAGCAATACGCAAACCAGCTATACGGGATTTTTATAAGGTCAGGGGACGTGAGGAAAAGCAATGGAGGTACGGGTTGGAGAAATATTTGGAGGGGCAGTTGGGGTTTTGTTATGAAGGGGGTAGGATATCGCAAGTGGCAGAGATGGCCGCGTTGAAAGGGAGGTTGATATCCACGAACAATACCATCAAATTATCAAAAACAGACGAACCCCTACTCTCACCAACTGAGACAGCAAACAGACTTAATGTTTTCTTCTCCACCAATGGAGGTACGGGTTGCAGAAATATTTGGAGGGGCAGTTTAGGTTTTGTTATGAAGGGGGTAGGATATCGCAGGTGGCAGAGATGGCCGCGTTGAAAGGGAGGTTGATATCCACGAACAATACCATCAAATTATCAAAAACAGACGAACCCCTACTCTCACCAACTGAGACAGCAAACAGACTTAATGTTTTCTTCTCCACCATAGGAAAGAATCTAGCGAGTAAAATCCCAAGCTCGAACACTCGTCCAACAGACTACCTCACCAACACCTACCCAGATACACTATTCCTAGCTCCTACCAACTCACTTGAAGTCTCGCTCATAATCAACACCCTTAAAAACAAAGCAGGAGACATAAACAGCTTACCACCCTTTATATACAAAAAAGCTACACACGTACTATCACCAATTATAGCAGCATTATTCAATAAATCCATTGAATCTTCTACCTTCCCATGAATTCTCAAAATAGCTAGGGTCACTTCGATCCACAAAGGAGGTGACCAAACTGACTTGAACAATTATAGACCAATCTCAAATTTACCACTGCTTTCTAAAATCTTCGAAAAATTAATTCATAAACAGATCTATTCCTACCTCGTCTCACACAATGTACTAAACCCCTGTCAATTTGGATTCAGGACCAACAAGAGCACAAACGATACTAAAACACACATGTTAGAGTTAATATACACCGCACTTGAGAAGAAAGAAGTTCCGCTGGGAATCTTCATAGACCTACGCAAAGCATTTGATACAGTCGACCATGATTTATTGCTCACAAAATTAGCGCACTATGGTATTAGGGGGCACCCCCTCAACTACCTAAAGTCGTACCTTAGCAACAGAAGTCAGTACGTGTACACAAATGGAGAGAACTCTTCCACACAACAAATTACAGTCGGTGTCCCTCAAGGTAGTGTCCTGGGGCCACTCCTATTCCTCATTTACATAAACGACCTACCGAATGCATCACAACTACTCAAACCCATTTTGTTTGCAGATGACACAACATATGTCTTCTCTCACCCAAATCCAGTCATACTAGCCAACACAGTTAATGCCGAATTACAGAAAATATCAACATGGATGATGACAAATAAGCTTACTCTCAATACGGACAAGACCTACTACATTCAGTTTGGAAACAAAGCTGCAAATGTTCCACTTAACATAACGCTAAATGGTTCACCCATCACAAGGCTCACAGAGGGAAAATTCCTAGGAATCCACCTTGACAGTAGTCTTAAATTCCAAACACACATACAACAAATTTCCAAGAAAATCTCAAGGACAGTAGGTATATTATCTAAGATACGCTATTATGTGCCTCAACCAGCTCTCATTGCACTATATCATTCTCTTATCTACCCTTATCTCACCTATGGAATCTGTGCATGGGGCTCAACAATATTAAATCACCTTAGACCACTCATAACCCAGCAAAAGGCTGCAGTCAGGATTATAACAAATTCCCACTCTAGACAGCATACTCCACCTATATTCAGAACCTTAAAACTACTCACCATAAAAAATATTCATATCTATTCATGTGCCTTCTACATACATAAAACTCTACATGCTAATATCAACCCTCCGCTCAGAATTCTCAACAACAACTTTAATAGGTCCCACGAACATGACACAAGACACAGATCACTATTTGACATACCCCGAGTCCATACTCAATGAAAAATCTATGCACATAAAGGGCCCCAGAATCTGGAATTCATTACCAGTAAATATTAAGTTAACCTTGTCGTAAAATCAATTCAAGGCTCTTCTCAAAAATCACCTACTCACCCTATACTAAATACTCATACTGTAACAAACTTTCAAACCCAATATTATTTTACTTAAGATAATCTCAATTTGATATGTTCATCCTCCTTAACACTTGTTGCAATTTCATATCATCATATTGTCACTTAAAATCTTATAGTATCATCATTTTCTTAATTTGAAATAAAATATATAACTAGAAGAAACTCTATAATTTTTTCTAGTATTGTTATTATACTAGTATAGCATCAACATACTGTAACTTGAAATAAAATATACAACTAGATTAAACTCAACCAATTTCTCTTGTATTGTCTTTTAATATTATGTATAACCATATTATAATTTAAAATAATACAGAACTAGAATAAACTCAATCAATTTCTTTAGCATTAAGTACTTAGTGAATAAGTCTTTAGAATAAACTGCCCCTAATGCCATGGCATGCCAGTGGCTCTCCTTGCATTACAGTTTTATAATTGTAACTACCAATAACAGTGTACACTTGTAACATGCATCGAAATAAAAAATATTATTATTATTATTAAATACAGAATGCACGTTTTGATGCGGTACGTATGCGCGGAGGCATGGAGGACGTATTATGGGGCGATAAGCCATCGGCTGGTGTTTTGAGGTTTTTTCGTAAGAGACGGAAGGGAATGACTGTGATGGGGATGGTGGTGGGGGAGGATATGGAGGGGTACGTCAAGGGGCAGAACATGAACTCGACGGAGGCTGAGTTTATACCTGAGGAAGTGGTTTGAATATCATTTGCAAAAGGATGGGAGGGGGAACCGGAGGGGGATGTTATTGAGGAGGGTATAGAGCAGGTGTTAATGGTGGAAGATAGGGAAAGTATTGGGGGGGAGATAAATGAGTAGAGGTGTGGACTGCTGTACAAAGTTTGAGCAAAAGGAAGTCACCGGGGTTGGATAGTATCCCTAATGATTTTTATGTGACTCGTTGGGGTCTTGAAATAGTGTTTGGTGTGTTTGTTAAATAGTATGAAAGAGTCGGAATGTTTTGGGTGTGACTCAGAGTACTGGGGTAGTAGTACAGGTTAAAAAAAAATGAGGCAGGGGAAACGATAAGAGAGTATAGACCTTTATCGTTGATGTGCGCAGATTATAAGATCTTTGCTAAGGTGCTGGGCAACAGAATGAAAGGAGTGATAGGGCGAGTAATTGTGGCTGGGCAATATGGCATACCAGGGCGGAGTATGTATCAGGGGCATGCGATGATAAGAGATTTTATAGAGAGTAGATGTGGTGGGGGTGTCTTAGCCTAGGATTGGCAGGCCGTGTAAGATAGTGTGGACAGGGACATGTTGTGGAGGATAATGCGGAAGCAAGGTTTTGGTGATGAGATAGTTGGGCTGAGACGTTGTATAAGAATGCGAGAGTGAGGGTGCAGGTAAATGGTTTGGTGGGAGGGGAGGTGTGCATGGGGATGGGTTTGCAGCAGGGGTGCTCCTTGTTGCAAATCCTCTTTGCATGCTTGCAGAACCCCTTAAATAGGTTGATTGAGGAGGGAGTGAGAGGGGCGTTGGGAAGCGAGTCTGGCATTGTGGGATATGTAGACGATACCACTGCTTTGGTGCAGGGAGAGGAGGGTTTAAAAATTGTGGGTAGGATTCTCAGGATTTTTGGGAGGTCAACAGGGATGTCTATAAACAGTGCCAAGTCTAATTTATTGGAGGTAGGGTCATGGGTGGGGAGGGGCATGGGGTTTAGGTATGGGTGGCCTGTTGTAGAAAAGTTAGATACAGTATGTGGAATTATATTTATGAATGATTTAAGAGAGGCAAGGAGGGTAAATGCGGAGGAGGTAGTACGGGGGGCTTTAAGGAAGATGGGAGGGTGGAGGACAGGAGATGTAACTCTTCAGCAGTGAGTGATCATAATAAATACTTTAGTGTACAGCAGGTTATGGCACGTGGCAGCGGTCTTTCCAATGTTAAAAGGGGATGTGAAGGAGTTGGAGAGGAGAGTCCTAAGGTATGTGTGGGGGTGTGGGAGGCATTGGTTACGAAAGGAGGTGGTCATGCAAAGGGTGGGGTTGGGGAGTCTAGGGCTAATAAATACAGAGGTTCGAGTCATGAGTGTGTATGTAAAGTATTGGTATGTGCAGAAGGGAGGGGATATGGGATGGAGGGTGGGGAGGGTTATGACTGAATTGGAGAGCTGGTGGGGAGGGAAGGATCTGGTAAGGTGCGGGGATATGTTGTGCAATATAATTGGGTGAGCGATCCACGGGGAGTCACGGCTAGGGCAATGGGTAGGGTGGGGGTGGGGCTGGGTCTGGAAGAGGTTGAGGGGGAAGCAGTGTTTCCTGTATATAATTGGAAAGGAATCTGGGGAGGATTATGACTTTTGAGGATGAAAGCGAGGTGAGGGAGGTGATTTTCAGATTTTTGCATGGGGAGTTAGCATCGAAAGCTGTGCTGTTTAGGATGGGATTGGTGGCGGCTGCAAATTGTGGTAGGTGCGGGGAGGAAGAGTCAGCTTATCATGTGGTATATTTTTGTGGGCATTTAGAGGCTGTAAGGAAATGGTTGGTTGGGGTTATATGTTTGATGGGGGGATTAATGCTTTGGGGGTTCTGAGTTTGGACATAGGAGGCGTGAGTGAAGATTATGTGTATGTTTTGTGGATTTTGAGAGAGGAAAAGGGAGGGATACGGATGAAGGCTATAGTGGCTACAGTGTATAGGTCGAGATGTAGGAATCAAGTTTTGTATGGAGATAGGTGGGATCGGTTTTTTCCAGACACTTACAGGAACATGACGGTAGGAAAGTTGTTGGAGGTGGGAGGGGTGAGTAGCTAAATGGAAAGACTGGTCTCGGAGAGGGGGGATCTAGAGGGACAGGTTGAGGTGTGAAATGGGGTGAATGTGAGGTGGGGTGGGGTGAGTGTGTTAGCATCATAGAAGGTGTGTGTGGTGCATGTGGGGGCGGAGGGGAGACAGAGGACTTGTTAATATGTTTTGTATAATGGGGACGAGTGACGAAATCATGGGTGCATATGGTTAGAGAGGGTGTGGATGTGTACTGGTCTGAAGGACAAAAGGACTTAAGAAGGGGGGCGTAGTGTTGTGGGACGTGGGTAAATATAGAGGTGGTTTTCCTATGGACGAAATGGTGGAATTTTTCATGATAAATGAATAGGAGATTTTGACTGTTGTAGGTGAAGCTTTGTCATAGCTTGATAATATGTATAAAGACAATTTTCACTGGTGATGAATACGAATATGTGTAAAGATGTCATACCATTGAAGTGTAGAGCACGTTTTTGATACTGTGTAAAGAAGAATATTTTGTCATGCAGAAAGGGTGTTTAATTTTTGTCATGTTGATAGGGTATACTGTGTATTACATATGTTAATATAGTAAGTATATAGCAGTAAGATTTTAGGTATTACTTGACTTGGTGATTAATTTTACTGGAGCAGTCGAGAGGTTCAGGATCACCTGTTTGTGTGCTTTGTGTGTACTGTGTGATGACACATAGTTTAGGGTAGCCTTAGCAGGTAGGAAAAAGGGGGGCGGTGTTTTAAGTACCTTTGGAGATCGAGGTTCAGGTATGAGCCGTAGTAAGAGCGGAGAGTAATTCTATACGCGTTATGATCTGTAATATCTAAAGGAAAGAGTGAATATATATAGTATTGAAGTGCGTTGTCTACTATGTTAGGTAATTCATAAGTGTGGTTTTAATGTTATTGTTTAAGAAATAGTTACTTAGAGTTGTGTGGTACTGAAATGTACAGTATGTAAGTACAGACAAGAAGTGAGTGTACATAAGTTACAGTAAAAGGAGATATTGTATGTACCGGTTGGAAATGTGTTAATCTAATTGTGTCAGGTATGTGAAGAGTATAGGAGAGAATCCAGTTTCATTATGTGTTGTTGGAGACAGATTAAACTTTGGATTTCTGATGTTCATATACTTTTGTGTAATGTATATTGTTTTTGCGGGCTTAAGTATGTTATTTGTTAGGTTATATGTAATGGGTAGGATCATATGTTCTTTGGTGTCTATATAATAATGTTTCAAGATGTTATTAGTTGCAGAATAGATAGGAACGTAGTTCCTTGGGTCATTAAATGGCTAATGGTAAAGTTGGAAAAAATTAGTAGTATATTTGTTGGAGGAAGAGCACTCCGTAATGATATGTTCGTGTTAGAAGTATTTGGCTTGCATATGTATATTGTATTTTGTAGTATGTATATCAGTTTTAAAATGTGTAATGCAATAGTTTTCTAAGGCAGAGGATACTGACGCAAGTAAGATATGTTACAGTGATTGTGAAGGTAAATAAGATATTGTATGTTGTAGATTAAGATTGCCGTATTGTGTTAAGTACAGTCTAGTTGCATATATCAGATATATTCTGTATTTTGTAAGCATGTCTTTTAAATAAAATATAAAAAAAGTTAGTACCTAGGTGTTAGTTACCTTAATCCTCTACTGTTCACCTAGAAGTAAGTAGGTACCTAGGTGTTATTTACGTTACACCTGCTGCTAATGTTCACCTAGCAGTAAATAGGTATCTGGGTGTTAAGTCATTATACATCTGCTTACTTATTAGTAGCAAGTAGGTACCTACTAATCATATATAACTCTAAAAGAGTCAAAAATAAATTACAAAAGAACAATTAGAAGGAATACTAAAGGGGAAATAAAATAAATATATAAAAAAACAAATTATTTTATTTTATAGTGTTGCAATATTATTATGTAAATTTTTAAATTAAGAAACAAAATGTTATTATGAATTTACTATAATTATAAATAAAATTAAGTTCAAAATAAGTTAGCAGTTATTATATTATCTTTTATGCAAACACTTCTTAGTATAAAACTTTGTACTACGTACAAGCCATCCCTACCTAATCACCACCACCACCAGACAATGGCGGTGTGAAAACTACCCACCCCAAAGACCACCCCACCCTGCATCCTACAATGAAATCAACTTGGTTTATAACACGTACACAATGTTAATGGTACAGTGAGCAAACATTGGATATATGTTAAGGGGGAGTTTGTTTCTTGAGGAGTAAACTATGTGTGAAGCCATTACAGCTATTATGCATTAAATGTACGTGCATTTTCTTGGCCAATGAGCAGGAGGAGAATGGATTTTTTTTATTGTAAGGCTGTGTTATCGTGTTCTGTGAAATCATATTATTGTAACGCATATATTGGTAAAGATTCAGTGATGCACATAATGTAATAGATATATGAATATAGTGTGGTAAATTTTGTGTATGACATATATACATATGTTAAGAGGCACATTCCAGTATTTAATGCAGATTTAAAGTGGCAAAATAGCCCTACACACTTAAGTAACACTGCAACCATCTTCTAAGTAGATACATGAGTGTTGAAATCTAGAAGCTGATCAAAGGAGGTTTTCAAACTTAGGCATGGAAATCAATTTTGTGAAAGGTTTTATAACATTGATCACAGGTCTGCACTCGTCAATTGTTTCACAAATTTTTCCGGAGTAATAGTTTACCAGGGTTGAAAAATTTAAGTCGATCGATAAGGCGTTTTGAAGTTATTGGAAATCATGAACAATGTATTTTGAATATGACTGACTCTGGCATATACTGTAAAGAAAATGTAATATTCTAGGGCTCGAATAACTCGTAAAAATTTTAAATAGTACTCTAAAACGCAAGTTTTTTTTTTTAATTTTTTCGTTTTCTTGTTGCACTTCTAATCTATTTAAAATTCCATAGACTAATGTTTATTTTGTAATTTTTAACAAGTCCCATTTCAAGTTTTCTGCAAAACTGGCAGATTAACCTTTACATCACCCAACATCAACACAACAATACTTCTAATTATGACTCCTAGTGCCTAGTTTCTGAAACCAACCAGTTTCTAGCTATTGCATATAAACAAATTATTTAAAATAGCAGGAAATTTAAAATTTACACAACTCATGATAAAAACTAAGCTTTCTTTTATTAAAGCCCATCAATACTGAAAGTTTGAAGCCTATGAAGAAAGATATTCTCTATTAATTCATCAGAATCCAACGATTGAGATTGTAGACATTTTTTTAATATTTTTTCTAAAATAAATGATTTTGAGCAAGTGAGGTGGGGAAAGCGGAGAAAAAATAACATGGAGGAACGAGAATGAAACGAACTGACGAGTTCACGAAGGTTTCTCTAATAATAGTGGCCGATAAAAATATTATCGGGAAATGATACACTACAAGATACTTGAAGAGGAAATACATCTGGAAGAGTCCAGATATATAAGGAAATGGAATAAATAGTGATAGTATGAAAGAAAAACTTGACGTGGTACTGAATGGAGGCCATACTGGCCTCCAGTTTGTATTAAACCCCACAACAGGTAAGGTTGATAGAGGTTGGCCAGTTTTATATTTAATCTGCCTGTGGAGGTATCACCAATGTAGTAGATTGGTAAGTGTAATAATATAAGTCCTTAATATGAAATAAATGTGATTAATAATTGTAACTTAGTAGACAAAACAAAATACTTTAATAAGTCAAGTCCATTTTAAATTTAGTCTTGCTTGATAAATGTAAAGGTTTCACGTGGAGAATGTTGCACTAGTATTCGTCACAACACGTCGGAAATGTTTGTTGCAATCACTCAATACCGGTTACACGTCATTCAGTACCATCACTTATGAGTTTCGTGGAATTATCCACAGTAGGAAGAAAGCTAAACAACACTGTCTACTTTGGTACTGACAATGTTCAATCAAGAAAGTCACATGGAGACGCTATAAACACTACGTGATTAGTTCTACCGCAAATTTCCAGACTCGTGTAAGGGAACTAGTCTAACTTTCCTAGTTTCTGAGATTGTCAGAATGAACAAGAGTCAAGAACGCACTGGACACTTCTCTTTGTCCTTTAGCGATAAGGCAGCAATGCGCTCTGTGACACACACCCTTCGTTCGTTCCTTAAAGCAATCTGTCCCCGTTCTGCGAGCCCGCCGTTGAGTTCCTCCTAAGCACAAAAGAAATGCAGAACTCAGCTTTATATACACTCGTTGCTAGTCTGTGCAACAGTCATTAACACGAGAGGGTAGGTTTCTTGTAGACCAAGTGGGGCGCAGGTTTTCCTTAATTTTCCTACTATGGGAAAGAGTAATGACTCAGTTTAACCTCGTTGTGTAGTTGATAAGAAATTCTAGCAAGGAGAGGACGTGCCTCGAAACGTTATGGTACATCTGGTTCTACTAAAAGATGTGCAAGGAAGTCGTAGTCCACTAGCCCTTTATGAGAGGGCCAAGTCCCTCAGAGGGCTGAGGGGTACCCCCCTTTTCAACTGGAGATTTTTCTCCATAACGTAATGTGTACTGTCTTGTCTGTAAGGTACTTCATCCATTAAATATTGCATCATGGCACTGTTGTAAAAACCCTTTAAATGGGTGACTGTTGAGAGTACTGTACAGTTGAAATATGACTGCTACACAAGTCATGAACAACGGTGTCCGTTTTCTGTTCGACCGTATACTTTTTTTTTATCGCCTTTTATTTTATATTTATAACTTTGCCGTTGTAGCCTAACTCAACTTTACTTAACCTAATGTAACCTAACCTCACATATCCTAATATAATCTAACCTAACTTAACCTATACACAAATAACGTAGAAATGTACTGTTAGGACGATGAGTTGAATATTGGAGGCATTCTGATAAGGTATTCATAAATACGTTTAACGTTATTTCATGTGAAACATAATTTCACACTATTGTACAGAAAAAAATGTAATAGTTATGTACTCAGTAATGATATTACGATCCTCTTCTAATTGTGATACATCTTTTTTGAACGTTCAATAGACTAAGTTCTTGTACGAAACGAGGAATGGGCCACATGGATCACCTGACAGTAGTTGCATAAACCTATTGCCCAGTACATTAAATAAGCTTTGAGAATTTAAAACCCATTAGCAGAAAGTGGGATTACCTGAGGCCTAATGCCTTGTCTAAGGGCAAAAGTTAAAGTTACACAAATCATCTGTAAAACTAGGCCTTCCTGGGCTATCCCAGTTAAAACAGAAAGCGCTAAACCAGCATTTAACACATGAATGGGTTGGTTGTCGGAAAGTTCAGGAAAATTCCTCGTTAGAAAAATATATTTATTTAAGATAACACTATATACACTCACTAAATCTACACCCATCTCCCCGTGTGGTTGAAACACCTAAAACCAGATACATGAAGAGGCGGCAGGCTGGAGAGTCGCCGTAAAATAAACAAACACTGGGTGTATGGGGTAGCGTCATCCACGGACCCTACTCTCCTGCTGAAAACATGTTGACAAATTCACCAGCTCTCACTCAACCAAACGAGCCCTGACCACGTCAGAGCCCCAGTGAGCCTACTGGTAAGCATTAAATAGCCAATGGCGTGGGTTCCTAACCAGACAGAGTACGAAAACCTAGCTCAAATACAATGCTCCTGGCCATCATCTCCGTTCCATGCTGCCTTCTCATGTTATAGACGAAAGTTTGAAGTTTGATGAAAAAAATTGGCACTCACTTAAATGTATCCTTACAGGGATACATAAATATTGTATTTATGGGAACTCAAAACTCTTGAAAATTAATGCCATCAAAACGCGAGTTTTGAATATTATGCACTTAATAGTGTTGTTATATTTAACGTTCACAAATATGATTTTATGAAAACCAGACTATTTAATAAAATTGGGAAATTAATATTTACAGCTCAACGTGAAAGCTGAGATTTGTGTTAATGAAGCCAGTTCTGAAACTTTCAGGAGCATCAGCAAAGACATTCTTCAGTAATTGATTTGATTTCAGTGTTCCAATTTGTTTTCAATAATATCAGTAAACCTTCAAATTTATAGTTACTCTTTTTAAACTTAATGGATTTCATATGTCATGTCAAATAAATCAGTAATATTCTTTTCAAGCCAGTGAGAAAACGCATTCTTTATTGAGTGGAAATCTTTATCGTTAGTCATTTAATACTGGAAATTGGAACATATACAGCCCAAAATAATGCGAACCTTGTGTTCTGGAAAGACTCGCCCGGTGAAATTTGAAGATAAACAGAAGAGGCATTCTGGAGTTATCACACGGATTCCAGCGATTTCAAGTATTTTACTATTTTGCCAAATTTCCCCACAAATAAACTTAATGTGTTCTCCAGACCGTAAAATTCATCACCCATTAAATGTTAGTTCCAAGAGAGCACACTCAGATTTATTTAACTTAATTTCATAAGAAAATCACACCAGTGTCCGCCTGTCCACTGCAATTTTACTCTCCGCTGTCGTCGATGTAGGAGGCACCTTTTTCAACGTTTAAAGCCGAGAAGTAGAGGCTTGTAAATGTTATTGGACCTGCAGGAAGCTTCGAATGGGTTCTGCAACTCTGGTCATAGGCACTTGCACGCCATTATTTGCATGAAAATTGTCCTTGTTAATATACACCAGCGTTGAAAATATGAAGCCTATCGGATGAGGCCATCTCTTGTTTGGAGGAGAAAAAACTATCAGGCAACCACCTGAAGGTACCCTTTTCCCCGGTACCTAATATTAATTTTGTGGTTATTATGATTTTAAGGAAATTTATAAGCTTATGAAATGGTTTTCGGAATTTGCAAATAGGTGGTGTTAAGCTTCCAATGAGGGTATTTCTCCAGTAACATTTTCTCGCCGATTCAAATGAGTTAAAATAGTAGGAGCAAAAATGTGGCCAGATATTTTGGGAAAATGTAGCTAGAGCTCAGCAACGATAAAGTGACATTTCATTTAAATTGTGGCTATTGCAGCGTGCATCGCTTGTATAAGTTTAATGGTAAAAACAAGGCAAACCAAAATCAAGGGAGGGAATAGGGGAGAAAGAGAGTAAGAGCGAGAGAGAAAGGAAAGATTAGAGTAAAAGCAGGGAAGTGGAAGAATCCGAAAGAAAATAAGAAAAAGTAGAGAGAGAGAGGAATAGCAAGAAATAAAAGCGAAGAGGAGTACGAGCTAGATAATACGGGAGCAAGTGCGGATAAAAGCACAAAATGGAAAAAGCAGAGAGCAAGAGTATGGAAGAGTGCAACACACTGCGTCATCTGGGGAGATGCAAAGAGCTGAGTGCGTCTAGGTAACGCCCAGCCACCACGTCACCAAACTTGTCACCATCTTTTTAACTATTTGCGAGTTAAATTTACTTTTATTTGACCTAAGAAAGATAATAAAAAGTTAGGTTTATGCAACCTAACGTAAAGAATACAGCAGCTAAGTTTGAAACCTAATACGAAGAATACAGTAGCTAAGATTGTGATCTATTATGAATACAGCATTTAAAGTTATGATTTAAAACAAAGAATTTGGCAGTTAAATTTGTGATCAACCATAAAGAATACAGCAGTAAAATTTGTTACTCGTCATAAAAAACACAACTCTTGTATTTACGACTTTGTGACTTAACAAGAATACAGCAGCTTAATTTGTGACCTATCACGAATATGGCAGTTACGTTTGTGACCTAACACTAAGAGTAGGACGAATAGTCAGGGGATCCGAGGAAGAGTCTGGGAAGGAACAATGGACAGCAGAGCTTATGAAAAGGAAACAAAGAGTGGGAAAGGAGGCTAGAAGAGCTTAGCAATAAAATGAAGAGGATGGCTGCAGAGAGCAAGTAGTGGGAGCTAAAAGGCACAGCTGCAGTTGCTATGATATGGAGCTTAGAGGAGAAACTGGAAATGCTGAAATGGGTTAAAGAACCGAAGAGCAGAACGGACAAGACATCAGGAACCGGAAACATCAGCAACCAGAGAGGGGACTGAAGGAAGGGGAAGGAGGCAGGTCGTCTGCAGAGGCGTTATGAGACCATCAAGAGATGCAGGAAATATTAAGGAATGCAAAGGAGATACTTAAATCGAATCATGATATACGAAGGGAAATGCAATGAGAGGGTAAAAGAGAGGGGTCAATCTTTGTTAGTTACCATTTTGTCCTAGGCACATGTCGATTAGACACTAGGCCTGTTGTATGTGTGTGTGTGTGTGTGTGTGTGTGTAAGGAAACACTTCGAAATGTTTCCGCCCCACCGGGAATAGAACCCGGGCCCTCTGTGAGTGAAGCGAGAGCTTTACCACCAGGCCACCGGGGAGCCTGAAGGGGCCTGAAGAAGCAACTTACAAAGATGACATGCAGGGCCGAATTTAGACCTTGGGGGGCCCTCAACATGGAAATTAAATTGAATTACAAATAAGATATGAACTAAAATGAATGATAAACAACAGTTTTCGAAAAAAAAAAATAGGTTTCGAAGGAGTTGTTTGATTTTATTTTTCTCAATTTTATTGACTTTAAGAATAACTTTGACTATAATTTTCAGTTTGTAAAATACTCCATCTACACTGTATAATAATTACCGTTGTGTATTTATTTATATCTTTGGTGTGCTAAAAAAGATACGCTCGTTTAAGTTAGGCGAAGTTTCTAAGTTGCTGATGATCAAAAAATGAAACATTTTGTATCAGAATCAATGAAAGAAAATATATCAATGTGTAAAATTATACGGGGAAGGTTCAATTTTTAAATGAGTTCGGCCTATTCGGCAAGTTTGGCTTATTAGGCACGACATATAAGAAAGAATGAACACTGTAGCAGGCCTACTGGACCACGCTAGGTATGTCCTATTCACCTCCCAGCTTAGACCAATGACCCACCTAGTCAGGTCACATCCACTTAAGGAAGGGGCAAAGCATCAGACCTATTAGCACAAGCTAGTCAGGGCCAACTCACACCCACCCACACCAACTCAGGTATTTATCCAATCTATTTTTAAAACTTCACAACTTCTTAGCTTCTATGACGGTACTCGGGAGTTTGTTCCACTCATCCATAACTCTATTAACTAACCAGTACTTTCCTATAACCTTCCTGAATCTGATTTTTTCCAGCTTAAAACCATTGCTGTGAGTCCTGTCTAGGATAGATATTTTTAGCACGCTATTTACATTCCCTTTATTCATTCCTGTTTTCCACTTATACACCTCAAGTCATTTTTTTATTAACACACCGGCCGATTCCCACTAAGGCAGGGTGCCCGAAAAAGAAAAACTTTCATCATCATTCACTCCATCACTGTCATGCCAGAGGGGTGCTTTACACTACAGTTATAAAACTACAACTTTAACACCCCTCCTTCAGAGTGCAGACACTGTACTTTCTATCTCCAAGACTCAAGTCCGGTCTGCCGGTTTCCCTGAATCCCTTCATAAATGTTACTTTGCTCACGCATGCTTGCTGGAAGTCCAAGCCTTTCACACACAAAAACCTCCTTTACCCCCTCCCTCCAACCTTTCCTAGGCCGACCTCCCCCCCGCCGTCCCTCCACTACAGATTTATACTCTCGAAATCATTCTGTTTCGTTCCATTCTCTCTAGATGTCCGAACCACCTCAACAACCCCTCCTCAGTTTTGGTAATCCCGCACCTTCTCCTAATTTCCAAACTACGAATGTTATTTGGGAAGCATGTATAGTGTTCAGAAAACTGTCATATTGATAGCTCTCTTCATTACCCCAGTCCACAGATTGTAAGTGTTCTCTAAGTCCATTGTAATCTGCTAAGCGAAAATCTGGGACCGTTACTGAGTTATTCCTACTATGAAACTTCCATTCAATGCCAAAGGTAATTGATTTGTGGTCGCTTGCGCCGAGTTCCTCTGTAATTTCTAAATTATTAACAAGGGTTTCCTTGTTTGCCAGAACTAAGTCAAGCAGGTTATTTCCCCTTGTAGGTTCTGTCACAAACTGCTTCAAAAACAATCTTGAACTACTTCTAAAGTCGTTAGATTCTAAATTCCCAGTCAAAAAATTCCAATCAATTTGACTAAAGTTGAAGTCACCCAGAATAACTACGTTATCGTGCATTGTGGCCTAACAATTTCCTCCATAGTAGTCTCCTTGGTCCCTATCTAAGTTTGGGGGACGGTATATCACACCTAAAATCAATTTTCATGCCCCTCTGAAAATTCTATCCAGACAGACTCTGTATGTGTTATTTCAGACTTTATTCCCTTTTTATGCAACAGTTCAAGCGATCTCGGACATACAGTGCCACTCCACCCCCTTCCCGAAACTTCTGTCTACTTGGAACAATTTAAAACCCTGTATATGACATTCAGCAGGCATGTCCCTATTTTCGTATTGAACCACGTCTCAGTTATGGCAAATACATCAATGTTACCTGCACTTGCAACTAATCTCAAATCGTCCATCTTATTCCTAGCACTACGACTATTTGTATAATACACTTTTAAAGACCCTCCTTTCTCTTTACCCTTCCTGCTCCATTCTGTTTTACCACTATACCTATTACTGTCCTTGTTATTGTTAAGATTTTTATATCAAAGCCTAGATCTATATTTCGACATTCAGTATTTTCCATTTCTAAACCCATACCTCTAACTAATCCTAGTTTAAAGTCCTAACAACACCCTCAACTGAGCTAGCAAGAAAATCCACACCTGCCCTGGATAAGTGAACCCCATCCCTGGTACATGTCATTTCGGCCATAGAAGTGGTCCCAGTTGCAAATGAATGGTACTGCATTATCCTTACAGTGTTTGTCCAGCCAGCAATTGACACCAATTGCCCTGGACAGCCATTCATCTCCAACTCCTCTCCTTGGCAAAATACACATATGACAGGGTTCCCACCTTCTTCCCAATTATGTCTATTGCTGACCTATACCTGCTAGTCAGGTCCTCACTCCTACGTCTGCCAACATCGTTGCCTCCAGCACTGAGACAGATAATAGGATTGCTCCCATTACCTCTCATGATGTCGTCAGACGGCTAACAATATCCTCCATCCCACCCCAGGAAAGCAAACCCTCTGTCTCCTACTTCTCTCTTTCAAGCAGAAGGCCCTATCCATATACCTAATTTGACTATCCCCAAGAAGAACAATTTCTTACCATCCTTGTGTCGTTCGTGATGTTCCCTGTAGTCGACTCCATTCATCAGGTAACTGGAGAATCGGTTCGATATTTCAACAACAGGTTTCTGGTTCTTCGTTAATTCTACCTCTCATCCATCCTCTTGATCTTTAACTTTGTCCCATGCATTCCGGGCACTGTCCAGGTTCCTTTCTTGGAGGGTTCTCAACGGAGGATTACCAGAATCCTCTTGTTTTCCCTAGTCGGGCGCTGATTCAAGCTTAGCTACCCTCAGTTCTTCCTTCAGCTGCTGGTAGAGTAGCTCAAGAAGGACATCTTGTTCAGATTCAAGGAGCACAAAAACGTCTTCACTGAGTTAAGTCAGGCCACGGGAAAAGGAGGATTTAGACAAACTCAATTCCTGGTCGGGAAAAAACAGATGCAGTTCAATTTTAGATAAATGCAAAGTTCTAAAGCTC
>WNWK01039926.1:0-17220 GCA_009830355.1 Cherax destructor | reverse complement strand
TGTGGTAAGGCATGGCGAGGCACAATTTTGGGCAAATGTCGGCTAAAAAAAATATGTGCGTGAATTCAAGGGGTACATAAGGCTGAAAATTCCTCCCCCAATAATTGTTCAATTTGACAAAACAGGCCCTTTTGGAAAAAAATCCCAAAAGAGGACCTAAACATGCAGGGGGAAAAGGCACTGCCAGGACACAAGCCTCCCAAAAAAGGGGTAACTCTCATGTTCTGTGGTTGCTAGGGGGGTTTCAAAGTGAAGTCTTTACTGGTGTATCCCCTCTGAAAATCCCCAATTTTCAAGATAAAGGGCCCAAGGTTTAATTTTTTTGGGATGGGGAAAGGGGTAACAAAGGCAGGGGTCAGGGAAAAATTTTCCTTGATTTTTTCAAGGGGAAGTGTTTGGCCCAGGGTGAAGAAAACCCCCCGGGGAAAAAATTGGAACTCAAATGTCTCCTTGTAATGGAAAATCCCCTGCTCATCCTCCAGACTTGGATGCCCAAATGGGTGGGGGGTTTGTTTCATCACAGTGAATTTCCCCTTCCCCCCTTTTGGGGCCCCCCTCTTCATCCAGCCCATGGACCAACAGATCTTTTTAGATTTAAAAAAAATTCATAAAAACCAATGTTTAAAAGGTGCTTTGATGTGACCTCAGACACTGCTTGGACCCTAAGGGGTTTTGGAAAGATCACTTCAGTCCCCCTTAAGTAAGTTTATTAGGTATACACAAATACATTTAAATGGGATTATCATACATGCAGCATATATGAAAAAAACCCGGAAAACCCCAAAAAAGTGATTATTTCCTTTGGGGGTCCATAACTTATTTCCATAACTTATAGATAAGGCTTGGCAGGGAGTGATTTCCCAGTGCTTTGAACTTACTTGGGAAAATTGTGGCCAGATTTGTCCTCACAAAGATTTTAAGGTTTGAGCCCCGACCCCCGCAACCCAGCCAAAATTTGTGGGAAACTTTTTGTGGCATTGGGGGTTCCCTGGGGGTTTTATGTGAGTGGGGGATGTGGAAGAGTTGGTGGGGGGACCACAAGAAGGGGCTAACCACTGAAGGCTGCAAAAAAGCTTCATCTGCAACAGCAACAGAAGGGGAGGGAAAATTTCTTCCCGAGGGGGGAGGAGGAAGAGAGGGGGAAGGTGCCCCCTTTTTCAGAGATTAAGGGGAAAATTTTTGCAATGTGGGAAGGTGCAAACATTTATGGAGGAACATCACCCCAACAAAGCTTTACAGGCTGTGTTGGCAACATGTACAATGACAATGTCATGTCCCCTTTTAGGGAAATTTTAAAATAGAAACAGAGCTGTCTGGAACAATTTTTTGGGGCCGGGGGCCAGTGACTCGTTTGGGCCGGGGGCACTGAAAAAAAAAAGAAGGAAGTAACCCCGGGAAAAAGGGCCCCTCCTGAAATTTTTTGAAGGGGTTCCCCTTCCAAACAATAGTGTATTTCCTTCATTCCCCTCCTCCTCCCCTTTCCACAAACCCCAAAAAGTCTTCAAAAAGGTAAGTGTTTTGTTTTTATTGATATATTTTGTATTTAAAACTTGATTTTCATTGTTTTTTTTATTAAATCTTTTTTAATATAAAGAAAATATATATATTTTTTTTATTTTTGGGTGTCGGGAAAGGGAATTTAAATTTGGGATTTACATTATTTTTTTGGGGGGAAAAAGGGGTTTTTGCCATTCAGGGGTTTCCTTTCGGCAGACTTTTTGGAACGGGGTTAATCACGAAACTCGGGGTCCACTGTTCATGAAATTGATTTTTTTATTTTAAAGTATTTTCCGTTCTAAAATTTGGGCCCAAAAAAACCCTTCCCATTCAACTATCAAAACTACCCTTTGAAAAATTTTGAGAATTCATCATTTTAAAAAAATTTAAAAAAAATTCCAGTTTAAAAACAGTACAAAATAAACAATGTAGACATTACAGGCACTAAAACAATATTTCCCGGTGTATAATAATGTCCCCCAAATCTCTCCTTTTTTCATTTTTTCTTAAAAAAACAAAAATTTACTCTATTGAATAATAAAAAATTTATCAGGAATGATTTTGTCATTTTTTTGGTGTTCCATAATTTAAACAGACCTAGTAAAAAACCCAAAAAAACAGACTTAAAGGGGTGGGGGGGAGGGCTTGCCCATCCTTGGGGGATATTTGGGAAAAATTTATTTACCACTTTGAGGCTTTAAATTTTAAGCCCTTCCAGTACTGGAACAACTTAAAACATCTGTTTCAGGGAGTATGCCCCCGGCCCAAGGGCCCCCGGGGGCCCTCTTCACCCGCTGAGGGGCCGGGGTTTAAATTTCCCCGGGAAGGGTTGGAACATTGGGGGTGTTTCCACCGGTTGTCTATGTTCACCCCCTGTAAAAAAGGGTACCTGGGTGATCAATTTTGGGTCGCATCCTGGGGCAAAATTGACCCAATTTGCCCAAAATTTTGATAACAAAAAACTTTCTGTTGAGTACAGTGGACCCCCGGAGTTCATAAAATCCGTTCAGAGGGTGCTCCAAAAATATTACGAACTCAACTTTTTCTAAAAAAAAATAATGGAAAAAAAAATTAACCCCATTTCAGACCCCCAAAAGTATTAAAATAAAATTTTTTTTGTAATTAAATTAAAAGAAAAAAATGAGCCCAGAAGAAAAAAACAATAATAACATGTCACTTACTGTTTTTAAGAGTTGTTGAGTGGGAAAAGGGGGGGAGAGGAGGGGAAGAGTTGCTTTTTTTTGGGAAGGGGAAACCCCTTCCAAAAATTAAATTTCCTTTTTCCAATTTTTCCTTTCTTTTTTTTTCAGTGCCAAAAATTTTTCAGGCCCCGTTGTTCAAAAAGTTTTCCCAAGAGGTTCTTTTCTTCATTTTGGGAAATTTTGGCTGGCGACGGGGGGTGTGTTTGGGGACGGGACAAAAATGGTCCTTTCAATTTTTTCCAATATCATCTATAGGGCCCTTATTTATTCATAAAACCATCTAATATGACAAAAAACAAAATTAATAACAGGGAAAACATGACATATTCGGGAATGAAAAAATTCATTCAAAAGTAGGATGGGTTTTTTGGATTTTGTTGTTGGGTGTAAAAAGGCCAGGGAAAGATCCCCTTACATGGGATCCTGGACCCCCGCATGTTGTCGTCCCCCCCTATATAACCCAAACAACTTTGGGAGGAGTTAAGTTTTGTGTCCTTTTTTCAATGGGCAATCGCAATTACTTTTAATTTTTAAAACGTTTTTATTTTTTTCTTTTATTTTTACCCCACAACTCCTACTGTTTTAGTATTTTTACCATATTGTGAATCATTTAAAGGGAAGACTTTTTCCCCTATCAGCAATTTCCCAAAGGGGCCCCTGGGAAACTTTTTTTTCCCCAGGGTTTTGGTTTAGCGTTGCAAGCACAAAAAACAATGGAATAATGACAAAATGTATGGTATGAATGCGTGAAATGTGTGGGGTGGCAGCCCTTTGCTGGTAAACAATGGCACACTACCCTGAGTTGGGCCCCGGGCCATGTAGCCCCGTCTGGGGCCAATTATTAACTGGCGGGGATAAACGAACCCCGGGGCCAATTTTTTT
Source organism: Cherax destructor (assembly GCA_009830355.1). Lineage (NCBI taxonomy): Eukaryota > Metazoa > Arthropoda > Malacostraca > Decapoda > Parastacidae > Cherax > Cherax destructor. The sequence continues at coordinate 13,639 of WNWK01039926.1, read as the reverse complement.
CCGAAAAATGTTACTAATTCCACTTAGAACTCTGACCCCTCACAAACCCCCGGGGGTCCACTGTATGTAAATTGATGTTACCCTGGGGTTTAAACATGTAGAAAGAAAGATATTTGATACCCAAAAAACGGGACACCCAGCTTTTCCCAAAATTCATAACATCACAATCATCTCTTATCATTCCCCAAAAAACCCCCCTTTTCAAAACATCCCCTTGGTTTTCTTTTTTTTTTTTTTTTTTTTTTAGTGTTTCCTTAAAGGGAACTTAGCCCATTTTTCCCCGGCTTTTTTATTGACTTTACAACACTCTTGGCTTATGGAAAAGACTTTATTCCATTTCCCCCATGGATATGAAAAAAAAGTAAAAAGAAAAAAAACTTTTAAAGATAAAATCGAAAAACTCAAAAGAATGTAGTGTACCCAAGTAGAAAGTAGCAAGACGTACCTAAAAACCCCGCTTTTGGGAGAAAAAAAAAAAAAGACCAGCAACCCCAAAATCATAAAAAAAACAGGTTTTCCTTTTTTACTCACTTGGTAGCAGGGTACCTCCCTAATGGTTGCTGTCTCCCAAACCTACTACATTTTAAATTTTTTTTCAACACGTGGGGGCCGTTTCCCCCCCAAGGGGGGACCCCAAAAAAACGAAATTTTTCTCCTTTTTTTTAAGTAATAAAACAGGAGAAGGGGTTCCCCCTTGCCCCCCAACATTTTTTTTCCTTTTACAACACGCATGGTTTCGGGGAAAATTTTTGTTCCACGTCCCCATGGAGATAAGGGAATAAGAAAAGGGAATAAAGAAAAAAAAACCTAGAGGGTGTATATATATATATGCTTGACATGAATGTGTAGTGTGGCCCCTGTAAAAAAGGAAATAGCAAGACGTCAAAATCCGCATGTTTGAGACAAAAAAAAAAAAACCACAATCCACCATCATGTAAAACAAAACAGGCTTTTTCCCTTTTTCTCACTTGGGAGGACGGTATACCTCCTGAATGGTTGCTTTACCAACCTTTAATTTAAAATTATGGTTAAATATTTTGCAGATAATTGAGGGGTGGAAATTAGGGGGAGGTGTGGAGGGTTTCTAAAAAAATTTGTCCCGGGGGAAGAGGGGGTTTTTGGGGGGTTTTGGGCATTTAGAAGTGGATCAAAAAGAATGACTTGGGGAAACAAAAAATCTTTTAGGGGAAGGAAGGAGGGGGAGGGGTGGGGCTCGAAAAGGTTGGGGGGAGGGGGGAAAGGGGGTTTTGTGGGCGGGCTTGGACTTTTAGTAAAACGTGTGTGAGTTTTTAGAAGGGAAAGGGGAGAAAAGGTTTTTTGGGGCCTGGCAGGGTGTTGGGGGGCAGGGGAATATTGTGTGAAGGGATTCAGGAAACTGGTTTTTTAGATTTACTGGACTTGAGTCTTGGGAAAAGGGAATAAAAGCCTGCACTTTTAAAGGGGGGTCTGGGGGTGTGACAGTTTGGGGGGTTTTCCAAAACGTGGGATCTGAGCCCCCTCTGCAAAGGGATTATGGGTAAGGGGAAATGTTGAATGAATGAAAATTTCATGTATTTTTTTTTGGGATTTTCTTTCGGGGGCCCCTTTGCCCTTGGGTGGGAAACTGACTTGTTGGAAAAAAAAAACAAGCAGCCAAATTTTGTTTTTTCCCCCCATGCACTGTGTGGGGGCAGAATTTTTTTTTACTGTAAACTTGCTTAAAACCCACCCATTCTCTCTCTAGGCCCAAAATTTTTTCCCTTAAACTTATCTGAATGGCAGAACCATGACATGGGTTTAATGTGACACAGAGTTGAGTAATTAATGTTTTTTTGACCTTGAGGGGGGGGGTTTTAGAAATTCAATTTTTTTTCCCGTCATGTGGTTAAAATGCCCGTCTAAACATTGTGAATTTGTGTTACTGGTAGCTCCTAACTCTTAGTATTAAAGTGGCTATATATAGTCCATAAGTAAGACAAAATAAAAATTTAATATATATAGAGAATTAAACTTTCAAAATAAAAAAAAAACATGACTGATTAATTAACATTACTGGGAAAAATTCCCACTGAAATTTTGCGGCCCGGGTTGACTGTTGTACATCCCCAGCTTAGAGGAAATACTGAAGGGGGTGTTTTGGACGGGGTAAAAATTATGCCTTTAGCCATTCACATAGCTTTTTCCCCTTTTTTATTAAAAGGGAAAGAAATTTTGGGATCATTTGGCCCTTTCCCCTTTCATCCTCCCCCCCTAGTCTTCTCTGGTTTATTTTTTAAATTTTCTCTCAGTGCTCTATATTTAAAATTTGAAAGATTATTTTATGCCATACTGTATTGGGGGGGTTTGGGACCAGTCAAAAGAAATTTAGGGGAGTAAGGAAAAAAATTTTTCTAATCAGTGGGGAGAAAAAAACACAATTTTTTTTTATCAGTGGGAATTAAAAAACTAATTTGTTTGAGGACCGTCTTTTGGTTTAAGCAAAAATGGTTAAGAACAGGGCCAAAAAAAAATAAAAATACACTTTGGGTTTTAATCTGTGTAATAATGTTGTACATGTTTAGTTTTAAATAAGTAATTATTTTTTCAATAAAGAGAAACTCTTAAATAACCTGCATTTAAAAAGCTTCTTGTGACAATTCAGTTCTTCCTGGGGCATTGTCAGGTCACAACTAAGAAAAAGGAGAAAAATAGTTGAGGATGGACTGAAGGGATCATCATCAAATTACTTTGAAATTTTCAGCCATGGTATTGACCTTTTTTTAGATGTCAGCTGTTCTAATACAGTATTAAGAAAGCTTAAAACATGGGTGTTAATTTGCCTGGTGTCTTTGAAGTCTTGAGTAATTTTTTTTGACTCCAATAAAAGATAAAAACTGGGAAGAAGAGGGGCTTTAACAGTGTTTTACAATACAGTGGGTTTCCTTATAAGGGAGGTTAGGTTCCCGGCTACCCCAAAAACAGAAACGCCGGGGAAAGGGGAATGCCATTTTTACCACTTATAAAAAAGCATATAAATGCCGATAACAAGTTTACACTAAAATATATTAAGTTAGCAATAGAACTAGGCAAAAAATAAAGTAAAAATCACAGTACATTCATTACTTTACTTAAAATATTTGTAGTCTTAATAGTATTAATGTAGGGTAAGAGGTGAAAAGTACTATGTAAACAAACGGCCCAAGCGCCGGGTTTTTAAAGGTTCATACACTTTCATACAAACCCCTTTTGAAAGTTTTAAAAATTTTCCCCACAGTGGTACAGTGAATAAAATAAAGACCAACACTTCCATTCCTTAAGCATTTTAGAAGGAATGATGCTCTGACAAGTTAATACAGAAAAAAATAAACAGCAAATTTCACCCCAACACAATTTTTTTAGTAAATTTTTTTATTAACACATGGCCTTTTCCCCCGATGTGTTAATAAAAAACTTTAAAACATTCACTCCATCACTTCCCTTTCCAAAGGGATGCTTTCACCAGTTAAAAACTGCAACATTTAACATCCCCCCTTCAGGTGGGGGACTGGGACTTCCCATCTCCCGGGCTAGTCCAATTTTCCGGGTTTCCCCAAACCCCTTTATAAATGTTTCTTTGCTTCCACTCCAACAGCACGTCAAGTATTAAAACCATTTGTCTCCATTCACTCCCATCAAAAATGCTCATGCATCTTTCTGGGAAATCCAAGCCCCTTTCACACCAAAAAACCCCCTTTTTCCTCCTCCAACCTTTCCTGGGGCCGGCCCCCACCCCCCTTCCCTCCAATACAGATTTATGCACCCCCGAAATCCCCACTTTTTTTCCATCCCTCTCTTTCCCAAACCACCCCAACCCCCCCCTCCCAGCTGTCTGGATAAGTCTTGGGAATCCTGCCCCCCTCCTAATTTCTGCACTACTAATTGCTTTCATTTATATTCACACCCACATTGATCACAGACATGACATCTCCATTGCCCCCCAGCCCTTTTCCTTGTTTAACATTCCACCCCTGCTTCCCCCCATATAAGAGTGTTGGTATAACTATACCCCTTTTACATTCCCTTCTTCCCACAGACAAAATTCTTTTTTCCACAATTAAATTCCCTTTTTTCCCCCATCCCGTTCTATGATTCACCTAATCCTTCATAGACCCATCTCTTTTACATTCCAATTTTAAATAAATTCAAACCCCCTCCCCCTCCATACTCTTCCCTCCAGTCTGATATCCAATCTTTCATCACATAATCTTTTGTTACCCTCATCACTTTACTTTTTCCCTATATTCCGTTCTTTCCTTCTTTTACATACCCACCCAAACCCCCGTCCCCCAAACCCTTTCTGCAAATTCCTCTTCAGAATCCCCCAAAAGCAGTGTTATCAGAAAAAAAGCAGCTGTGACAACTCCCACTTTTGTGTTATTTTTTATTTTTTAACCCCCACACCTTTTTAAACCCCAGTGCATTCACTTCCCCCAAACTATAAATATATTGAACCCCCAAAAGGTGACATCACACATCCTTTCTAAGGCCTACTTTTTCTGAAATAACTCCCCCACTTCCTCGTACAAATTTTTCCTTTTTTTTCAGTAACCCCCTTATTATTATTAAGTATTATTGTTACAGTGGAACCCCGGATTTGGGACTTAATCTATTCCAGAAGGGGCTTCTAAAAACCAAAAAATATGAAAAACAAATAATATTTCCCCAAAAAAATAAAAAAAATACTTACAATTAACCGTTCCCGACACCCAAAAATATTAAAGAAAAAGTACATTTTTTAAAGAATAACTATAGTTTTACATACAGAAAACAATGAAAAAAAAATATAAAGCACTAATGAAAAGGATAAATGAACATTTTAAACCCATATTACATACCTTTATTGAAGACCCTTTTTGGCGATGGAAGAAGGGGGGGGGGAGGAGGGAGAGAGGCAAATTTTTTGTTTGGGAAAAGGAAACCCCCCATATGGACTTCAGGTAAAAAAGCCCTATCTGGGGTTATTTTTCTTTTTCTTTTTCTGGCACTGTCCCCCTGTTGCACTAAAAAACTTCCAAAGAGCTCTTATCTTCTTTTTTAAGATTTGTATAAAATGGGAAAAGGTATTGTCACGAACATGTTGGATATGGATTGACCCTTGGTCAGGGTGATTTTTTTTCCACAAGTTTGACCTATTCATTTTGTACAAATGTCCTTTATCACGAAGAAGGCCCCTTCCCCCCTCCTTCCTCTTCTAAAAAATTTCAGCTGTTCCCTTTCCCGTTCCAGATAAAGGGTCGGGCTTTCAGTGGTTAGCTCTTCCTGTGGTCCTCCTCCAACCCTCCCACCCTGGCCAAAGGGCAAAATGGGAACTTTCTTTGGGCCCTTGGTGGCTTATTTTGAGTCACACCAATAGAAAAAAACAAAATTTTTCAGATGAATCCCAAAAGTGTGCCACTTACAGTGAAGAGCCAAATGGGGGACATAGATGGTGGCCCAGGGGGGGAAGCTGATAGAAGATTTCTGGGGGGGGTAAACCGACCAAAATTTCCCCCTAGTCTACAAATACATACAAAATATTTTTTTTTTTAAATTTTCAAGTGGGTTTAATTTTTTTAAAATATTAATTAAAAGGGCATATTGGGCCAGGGACTTTGGGAAAAATTTCTAATTCTTTTCTATTTTGATAAGGGAAAATTTGAGTAGTATAAATCCTAAACGGGATATTTGATGGGAGAAAAAGGGGTTCCACTGTATAATCATAATAAAAATGAAGGCCCCAAAAAAAGGGTTTTGAATATATAGATAGAGGAAGGCATAAAAAGGAAAATTTTTCTAAGTTAAGAACTGGGGTTTGACCAGAGAAAACTTAATTCTGACCCTCCCCCCAACCGCGGGAAAAAATTTATATTTGTCAATTTTTTTTCTATGGGATATGTATCGTTTTATGTTATGTAGCATGTTTATTACATAATTTTTAAAAATATAGATGGATTTTGGAAATGTCTATATTAATGTAATATATATTTTTTAACCCCAAAAATTACAGGTCCCGACTTTTTCATAACCATTCCAGGTTTGACCCAACTCAAATTACTCAATAAAAACCCTTTTTTCCTGAAATAAGTAAATACAATTAATCGTTTACCCAAAAAAATTCACAAAAAATTTAATTTTTTGAAATTAACTATTTTTTACATAACAAAAAAAATTAAAAGAAAATAAAGTAATAAATTTTAATTAAACATTTAAAATAACATTTACTTAATTTTATTGAAGAGAGTTGCTGGCATCTGGAAGATAGGGGGGAAAGGGGGGGGTTATGTTTGGGGGGTCCCCCCATAAGAATTTCGGTAAAAAGCCCTTATCGGGGGTTACCCCCTTCTTTTTTTTTAATCCCACTAGGCCAGTTGTCACTAACCCCCGTCAAAAAGTAACTGTCCAGAGGCTCTGTTTCTGGGCCCTTTTAAAATTTTCCCGAAAAACATGGTCTGTCACTGAACTGGTTGAGAGATGGCTTATTTCCCGCTTTCTGGGTGGTGTTTTTCAACAAATTACCCTTTTAAAAGAACAAATTTCTTCTCCTTCAGTTTGATTGTTCCCACTTTCTTTACCCAAAGGGGGGCCACTAGGGCTTTTGACCCTGGTGACTTTCCAGGGCAACTAAACCCGCAAAAACAAATAAATTTATTGTGAAATGTTTGAAAGAGGCGGGAATCTCTCAAGGGAAAAAACGCTAGACTGGCGCCCTGGAGCCCGGGGGGGGGGGGAAGGTCGGTAAGAAACATTGCCCAAAAGTTTTTGAAATCACCATATGGAATCCCCGAAAACGGGGGACCACTGTATTACTATGGCGTTTCAAAGTACGGGGCGGTTTTTAAGGGGGCCTCCCCGCACGCGCGGGAAAAATATTAAAAATTTTTAAAAAAATTATTAACCATATTAAAAAATAGAGTAACCTCTGTACGAATGGTCAAGAATCATTGTTCTCACATTCCTCAAGAATTATTGTTTTCAAAAACCCGGGAATATGTTTATTATAACGCTTTTTAAAATCCCTTTGTTTTATATCTATCCAAGATCATTATGACATAAGACAATATAAATAAAAAAAAACATAGAAATACCCAAAATGAATAATTTCATATGAGCCCGACCGCCCCCAAATATCATATTACATTCCTGGGGGGGGTTTTTGGGGTTTTCCTGGGCCTCTAGGGACTTTATTAAAGAAACAACGGGGCTAACTATGATATCACGTTGAAGATAAAGCTGAAAAAAATTATTTGCCCGGGGGAAAATTTTTTTCCCCGGCGACCTTCCGCGTGGGTTTTCTCAGAAGTGTTATTTATCTATATATTGGCGTGAACCGTTAAAATCATAGGAATGAAAAAAACTCCCGACAACATAAAAGAAAGGTTTATTATAATTATGATTATTTTGAGATATCGTAATTAGTTTTTTATTTATGTGGGGTAAAAAAAGATATTTTCCAACATGTAAAAAAAAACAAACTTTATTTTTTTTGCTGAAGGGGATAAAAATTACAGAAAGGGATCATTATAATTTGATTAGCATTGTTTTATGCGTAGGTGAAGCCACAACAGCTTCAACAAGTCTCACTCATCCTGAATTTTTTTATTGATTTTTTGGTAAAATTTAAATATTTTTTCAGTTGTTTGGGGGCTTTTTCTTGAAATTTGAAAAGTCAACTAGGGGGCTTTTTACTTGTAAACCCCTGCATAAATCAACCCCCCTGCACAATGCTCCCCAGCCTGCAAACCCCCCTGCATCCCCTTACACTCCCCTGCCTCCACCCCTGCATGCCTTTTTACCCCCCCTGCATCCCTTTACACCCCCATGCCTGCCATTCCCCTGCATGCCTGCCCCCCTGCATGCTCACACTCCCCATGAATGTGCCCCCCCTGCATGAATGCAAAATTTCCCTCATAATGTACCCCTGCATCCCTGTTAAACTCCTGCACAATGTAAACTCCCTGCATAAAGTAAACCCCCTGCATCAATGTAAACCCCCTGCATCAAGAAAAACCCCATGCCTCCCAACCTGTACACTCCCTGCATGCCTGTATACCCTGCAGCCTGCTACACTCCCATGTGCCACTCCCTGCATGAATGCTAACCCTGCATACCTGCACACTCCCATGGCTGAACTCCCTGCATGGCTCACCCCCTGCATAATGCTACACTCCCCCAAATGCTCCCAAAGGGGTGCCACTGGGGTTTTTTTGGTGGTATTTTTTCACAGGACAATCACTAAAGCACCAAAAAAAACCAAATGTAGGTAAATTTTTTTTTAAAAAGAGCCCCTGGAATTTCTTAAAGGTAAACAACGCCACGGGCCCCTGGTCCCCAGGGCGACAGGGGGACAGGCCTAAATTTAAACACGGCGGAATCTCGAAATTGAAAAAGCTACAAACCCAATTTTTAAAGTAAGAACCCCAAACGGGGCCCATTTTAGCTCTTTTTAACATTTGACTCCCGTGAACTACCCCCTTTTGTTTACATTGGGTAACGAAAGTTCGGGTGACCCTACAAAATGTAGAAACTGTGGGGTTTTTGGGCATCCCTTTAAAAAATTGCAGGTCCATCGAAAGCCCCGTTTTTGGGGGGACCATGCCAGTTCCTTGCTCTACCTCCCTTTCCTTAACTTTTTGGGCCCTCATAATTTCCCCTTTTCAGGTTTCCCAATGAGCGGGGAAAACCGTTTTCTCAATGAGGCGGAAGGGTTTCATATGTAGGCCTCTCATCTACCCTTTGGGGGACTTGCATTTCCCTTTTCAATTGCTAAACGTTCCCCGCTTCTGGGGTCCCAACTTCCCCGGGTTCCTCTGTTCCCATCCTCAATCACCCTGTCTCGAATCCTTTTATATTCTTGGCTCCGAGGTCCCTATCAATTTCCCCCTGTCCACACCCCTTTCCTTCCTCTACTAAACCACCCCTTGAGTCTCGCCCTGGGCCCTTCACCTAAACCTCATTTTCTCATAAGCCCGGAAAAAATTCCCCCTTCTGCCAGGTTCTTCGCCTCTGACTTTTCCCTTAAAGGTGGGGGGTTCACCCTCCTCTTTCACTCCTTTCACCCCCTGTCCCCTCCCAAGCCCCTTTGACAGTTTCCTTTTTTCTATCCCCTCCCCCTCTATTTTAGTACCGTATAGACCCCCCGATCGGTTTCTCCTCTTCTTCCATTTCTAATGTAGTCCCTTTTCCCCATCTTTGACTTTCAAAAACACTGGGCTATTGGGGAAATTTTTCCCTAAACCGATGATGGTTTTCCCACCTGGGGTTCCTATCTTTTCTTCTCCCCCAACCCCCCCTTTCCCTTTCCCAAACGCCCCTCCTCCTTTTTGATTACAGGTCTTCCTCCCCCACACATGGATTTTTTCTAACCCTAGTCCATAGATTCCCCCTCACTTCCACTTATATTTTTCTCTCCATAAATCAGGGCTTTTTTGGGCAGGGAATATCCGGGGGCCTCGGGGGGAAACCGGGGTGAGCTTCAGGTTTTCCTCATTTTTTCCCCTTTTGGGGGGGCCTTTTTGAAGAACCCAAAGCAACCCACTGTTATCGGGCCCTTTTTCAGGCTATGATTTGTTATATTTTTTGGATTTTTTTCCGATAAAACCCTTTTAACAAAAGTGCTCTTGGGGATACGCACTGGTGTTCCATACCGTCACCCTTATTTTCCTTTTTCCCTTTTTACCCCCCAGCCCGTATCCATTTGGAATAAGTGGAAACACTCTTTTTTTTTAAATTTTCCCCCTTGCGGGCATTGCCCTTCCCAGATGGGGTTTTTTGGTTTCTTCCTTACCGCCCCCCCTTCTATTATTTGGGCCTTTTTAAACGCCACCATTTTTTTGGGAGGGTGACTGTGACCCCCCTTTTGGTTCATTGGGAGGCATTTTTTGCTTTTCTTCCCCCCCCATTTTTTTAATTAGGGTACCCCACCCATTTGATCCCCCGAACTCATTCTTTCTCCTGTACGATCTCTCCATCTGCCCTTCCTAACAGCCCTTTGCCCTTCACCTGGTCTGTCCTCCCGGACTTGCATAAACAGCGATCTTTTCCCCAATCATCCTTAAGTCCCTTTTTCTCCACCCCCTCTTTTTCCCCCCGCTGGAAATTTGACCGGAAAATGGGACTTTTACGAAATTTTTTCTGCCTTTCATGAGGTTCATCCCTTTGCCCCCATTGATGGGGTTTTTCTCTCTTTCGTCCTCCATCTTCACAGCGGCTTCCCCCATTCCCAAACCCTTTGGGCAAGCATTTTCCCAAAGTGGGTTCCTTTGGTGGTCTCCTATTTGTGCTGGGGCGTGTGTTTGAAAACGCTGCAGGGGGGGTACGGATAACAAAACCCACAGAGAGACCCCTTTGATTTCCCCAGAAGGGCCCAACTCGCCGGGGTTCAACGTGATGTTTAAAGCACTTGCTGGCAGATTATTTTTTACTGTCATTTGGTTTCCCCGATGAGTGCAGTCGGGGAAGAAAGTGCGGAAATTAAGGGGTAAATTCTCCCCCGCCCCCCCTGTTCTTAGGTTGCGGGTGTCATAAAACCACACCCTCTTCCCGGTGCCACTAAAATTGGAATCATCTCGTCCGCATTTCTCGGGGGCTCCACCCTTCCCCCCTCGTTCCTTTCTTCTGCCAGCGAGTTAAAGCCCTTAGTTTTTTCTTTTTTAGAAGAATCTATTTTCCCTTTTTCCCCTTTCAAGAACGGGAGGCAACACACCCTGTTTATCATGGAAAACCGGGCCGGGCGGCATCATTTTTATGCTCAGCATTTCATCAGTGTGCTCCTACTGTCCTCTTTTTACTTTTAATCTCATAGGTCGAAAGGAGTTTTTCCCCCAGCTGGGGAAGTCTGCTATTGTTCCCCCTTTTTCAAAACCAGGGCACGGGGCGTGATTCCCCTCACTGCCCCCCATGCTTTTACAAGTGCAGTTTGAAGGGTGGGAAAAATCTGGGTTTAAAACACGTGTGATGTGGTATTTAGAGGCACAATAGTTCTCCCCCAGTCAATATGGCTTCCGTATGGGCCCCTTCTGCCATTGACCCCCTTTCTGCGCTTTTGGGTACGATATTTGAAGTTTTTCGAATAACCATTCCCGGGTTTTCGCTATCTTTTTTTGACCTTGAGGGGGGGCAGGGCACAACCCGGGGGATATAATATCCTTGGGCCCCGGCCCCCCCTTAGGCCTCCGAGGCAACCTACCATTCTTTTTTAACCCTTTTTGGCACAACCTTTTTGGGGCCGGGTTAATAATTTTTTCCCCCCCAGAATTTTTTCCAAGCTTTTCCCCCCGGGGTGTGTTCTGAGCACAACACTCTTTTCTTCTATAAATAATCTGGCATCTGTTTCCCCTCCAATATTTGGGCATCGTTTATGTGGGTGACTTCTTTTAAACTTTGGGGGGTGCTGACTGTCACCTCTTTCAGTTTTCAAGCTTCCCGAACCGGGGTTTTTGATTGGGCCCCCCTCACGGGTTTAAATTTTCTAGTGGCAAAAATCCAAATTACGTTTACTAGGCGTTTAGTGGTCTCTGATCATCCCATTGTACCTATCGGCTCCTTTTGAAAGTGATAAACCCGGGCTTGGCCCCTGTTCGACCGTCGATTGTCCCGGGAAAACCCCGCATTACCCTCTGAATTCCCCTTGTCACACCCCGGCTGAAAACCCTTTTTAAAAAACCCCCGCCCTCTTTTTTATGGGGGTGATCAAGGGAACCCCCTCCCCCTTTCCCTTCAGCCCCAATTTTTTCGAAACTTGATTATGGTGACCAGAAAATTCGGGGGCCCCTGCTACTCTTTCCATCCCAAACCCATACATCACCAGGGGTTAATTTTTTGCCTTGGGGCATTTCCGTTTTTCCCCCCGGGTTTAGAGCCTTGTAGGCCCAACATTCCATCCTTATCCGAAATTGGTGATGCACATTGCATTCGGGGGTATTTTTTTCGGGCCCCCTTTTTTTCCCCCGAATCCTTCCATGTATAGGGGTTTTACTGAATAGGCGCTCTTTATTTTCCCGCCCCGCTTACTTGTCCTTTTTCTTCGTCACAATCAATCCTGCCTTTCCCCTTTGGGTCCCCCCCTCTATATGTTCATGTGACTCCCTTTCCCCGGGCCCCCTTTGGGGAAATTCCCCTGTCCGTGTCTTTTTATTCCTTTTTGCAAAGCCCAACTACCCCGGGGGCCCCGGGTTTTTTTTAAACCCTTTGCTCATTCATTATGCAAATATCCGATGGTTTAAAGTCTCGGCCCCCGTTTCCCAGCAGTGTTTCCCGGGGCAAGGGGCCCTTTTTAGGGCATCTTTACCTGCCAGATTTTATGGCTGAATTTAGCCATTCTTTTGGCACCCTTTTCCCTATTGCATCTATGCCTGTTAACCATTTTTTTGGGTGTTTCAGACTCCCTTAAAGGGTTTTCAGGCTATCCCTTAAAAATTTATACACCCCACCCCCAGTTCTTCGTATCCCTTTTTTCCCCCTTTTTTAGCAAGCTAAAAAATTGTCTTTTATTGGGGCCTGGGCCCTGTTACGACAGGGCAAGGGGGCAGGCAGGGCACGCTGCGCCGGGCAGCAGAAAAACAACCCTTCCCGTTTCATTTTAAAAGGTGTTCCTTTACAATTTTTGGGGCATTGCTACCCACCTTCTGGGCAACAACGCTGGCCCCGATCTGAATAACCAAAACCATTCTAAAAAAACCAGTTATAGGTTTCGGGCCCCCCCCCTTTTCACCAATGTCTTCGCATTGGCCCCTCTCATCTTACTCACGGGTAAACCCCATGGAGGGCTCCCCGCCCCCTCTCTGTGAGCCTTTTTCAGGTTTCCCGTGTCTGTTTACAATTCTGTTGGGCTGACTCATCAAGCAAAGGGGAATTTACCTCCCCAAAGGGGTCTTTGCTCCGGCCCCTTTTTTTACCTTCCCTTTTTGCAGATTTACCCTCCTTTTAAACCTCTCTCGTTGGGCTTTTTTACAGAAACGACTTACTACACAAACTCTGAAGATTATGCCTCTAGCACCTCCCCAGTCCCTTCCCCTTTATCTCTTGCTACCCCCTTTCCCCGCACTATCCACCCCTCCTGTGCCCAACCCTACCCAATCATCCATTTCTTCCCCAAACCCCTTCTCCCTGCATCCCGCAAAACCCCCAGCGCTGTATAACCCCGTGGTTTAAACGCTTCTATTTGGGTTATAATAATAATAAATGCAACCCGGGAAAAATTCTATTATATTTTTAAATAAATTTACTGTTTGGGTATATATAAAACAGATGTAAACTTTTTCAAACTATGATCTATTTGTCTAGTATTAACCCCTTTAGGGTCGGAAGGGCCCTTTTGGAAACCCGTTTTCAAGGTTTAAAAATTTCCCGAATTTTTTTTATTTTATCTTCTGAAATTATAGTTTTTTTTTTAAATCTAAATGGATAAACAAAAAATTTTTTCGATCAATACTTTTCGGAAATGGAGGCTTCAAGTTGACAAAAAAATTGAACCCCATGGCAACATCGCTGACTGCCGGCTGCCGGTAAACTGTTATTTAGTTTTTAGTTGTTTTCTTTTCGTTTTTAAAATTTTTTTTAACTTTTATGGCCCCCGAGACCAATATAAATTTTTTTGTTTTTCAAATATTTACTTGCTAATTATTACACAATAATGGGGATAAAGTTTGTTATCACTATTTTTTTA
>WNWK01039925.1:0-17221 GCA_009830355.1 Cherax destructor | reverse complement strand
AGGACTGTTCCACCATCAACTACCCATTTCCAAACAAATATTTTCCTATATCCTTTCTAAATCAAAACATCAACTTGAATCCATTATTGGGGTTCTCCTTGGAGATCCCTAAAGACCTTTTTATATCCCCTTTGTTAATACCCATTTCCACTTGATCCCTCGATCATGTCCCCCCTCATTCTCGCTTACAAGTGAATGTAATTTAAGGGGTCTTCAATCTTTCTTCGAAAGGAAAGATTTCAATGTTTGTATTAATTTAGTCATTCTACGCTGAATGTTTTCTAACGAATTTATGTCCATTCTGAAATAGGGAAGCCTTACAATATGTAAAAAGCTGTAATAAACCTCTGATTTCTGTTAACACTTCTTGATATAAATCCCGTAATCTATTTGCCTTATTACGCGCTTGGGCATTGTGTCTTTTTAATTTGCTTAATCCCCCCCAAAGCCCTTTCCAATCTGTAGGGCTAAGTTCTACGTTATTTAACTTAAAAGTGTTGGGATACACCCTAGCTTCAAACCTTGCATTTATCTACATGAACTGATCTCCACTTTTCTGACCAAATTAAGTTTGTCTAAATCCCTAAGTTTTTGACATCTATGTTTGAATCAATTATCCTCCCTATTTCGTGTGGGTGGCAATTTGTTTTATACCCTAGTAATTCCCTCGTCAAGGTTTGATATTTCTTTTTTCTTTAAACAGGGCCGTTTCCCCCGGGGGGTGGCCCAAAAGAAAAAAAAAGTTTCCCCTTTTTAAAATTTTAAACAGAAAAAGGGGTTATCCCCCTTGCCCCTTTTTTAATCCCCTTTTCCGACACGCATGGCTTACGAGGAAGAATTCTGTTCCCTTCCCCATGGAGAAAAGAGGAAATAAGAACAAGAACTGAAGAAAAAGAAGCCCAAGGGGGTGAATATATAATGCTTGTACATGAATGTGTAGTGGACCTAAGTGAAATAGAGTAACAAGACATACCTGAAATCATGCATGTTTGAGACAGAAAAAAACAAAAATTCCTCATGTAAAAAAAAATACAGGCTTTCGTTTTTCCTTCAGGCTAGTACCTCCCGGGGGGCTGCTGTCTACCAACCTAAGACTGATCCCTGTGGAACACCACTTGTTACAAGTCCCCATTCGGATTTAACCCCATTAATGCACACTCTCTCTTCCTATTGGTGAGCCATGACCCATCCCTGACAGCACTTTTCCCCCCCAAAGCCATGAGCTGCCACTTTCTTTAACAGTCTCTGGGGGGTACTCATCAAAAAACCTTACTAAAATCTAAATATACAATATCGAACTTTTTTCATGATAACAGCCTCAAAAATTTTGAAAAAGGTTAATAAATTAATGGGCAAGGAAGCCCCCCGTGAATCCATGCTGAGTATCATTAATCAAATTATGGTTATCTAGATGGCTTTAAAATTTCCTTTTAAATTTACTCTAGTAATTTTCACAATTGAGGTTGGGGTTATTGGGCGTAATTTGACGGTAGTGATTGTCCCTCTTTTAAAAAAGGAAACATTAGCCCTCTTCCACATACGCACTACACCTGTTTGAAGAAAAATTAAAAATGTTAGATATTGGTTCCAGTTCCCTTTGCATTCCTAGAACCCTTTCAAAAGCTCATCAGGCCCGGATTTTTTTTGTTTTAGTCGGTCTAGTTGTTTCATAACCATTTCCCAGTGACTGTGATATTACAAAATTTTTCTTCTTCTCCCTGAAAAATTTCTGGGATATTATTATGTCTTCCGGTGGCCGAGAGAAAAAAAATTATTAAAAAAGGGCCCTATCATTCTCCTTGTCAGTAAGATGCCCAGAGTTATTTTTGGGGACCCATCTTATCCCCAACTTTTTTTTCTATAAACCCGGAAAAATTTTTGGGTTAGTTTTTTTAATCCCTCAAATTTTTTTCTTTTTAGGGCAAAAGGAAGGTTTTGGGCGCATAAAAAGGGCTTTAAAACAGTTACCCCCGCCCCAAATTAAGGGGGACTTTAAAAAGGGGGGAAAAAAGAAAAGCTAAACGGGACTATAAAATTAAAAGTTGCTGGGGTTTCAAAAAACAAACCCCAAAAAAAATTTTTTTCCAGGTTTATAGAACAAAGTTGGGGATAAAGATAGGTCCCCAAAAATAACCCCCGGGATCTTACTGACAAGGAGAATGATATGTGCCTCTTTTTAATAATTATTTTCCCCCTCGGTTTTCACCGGGGAAGACACTAATAATATCCCAGAAATTTTTTACAGGGAGAAGAAGATAAATTATGTAATATCACAGTCACAAAAGTGAAATGGTTATGAAACAACTAGACCGACTGAAAAAAAAAAATGCCGGGCCCTGATGAGTTTTTAAAAAGGGTTCTTAGGAATGAAAAAATGGAACTTTTGTGAACCAATATCTAACATTTTTAATTTATCTCTTCAAACAGGTGTAGTGTCGATTAAGATGGCTAATGAATTCCTTTTTAAAGCGGGGGAAAAATTCCCCAACCCAAATTCCCCCAATTTAAACCAAACCCTCAATTGTGGGCAAATTACTAAAAGTCAATTATGGCTGATATTATTAGAAGCCATCTAGATAACCAAAATTTTGATTAATGATACTCAGCATGGATTCCCCCAGGCCGTTTCTATCTAATTTATTAACCTTCTTCAGAAAAAACTTTTGAGGCTGTTGATCATGATGGGGGTTCGATATTGTATATTTAGACTTTAGTAAGGCTTTTTTTGATGAGTACCGCCCCAGAGACTGTTAAAGAAAGTGGCAGCCCCATGGCTTTGGGGGGGAAAAGTGCGGGGTCAGGGAATGGGTCATGGTCACCAATGGGAAAAGCAGAGGGGTGTGCTTTAAGGGGGTTAAAACCAATGGGGATTTTAACAAGTGGTGTTCCACAGGGACGCCTTAGGTTGGTAGACAGCAGCCCCCCGGGGAGGCCCCTCCCGTCCTGAAGTGGGTAAACAAAAGCCTGTTTTTTTTTTTAATGAGGGTGGGTTTGGGGGTTTTTTTTTCTGTCCCCTTAAACAAAAAATGATTTCGGGGTATGTCTTTTTATTTCCCACTTAGGCCCACTAAAATTCAGTACAAGCATATATATATAAAAACCCCTTTGGGGTTTTTCTTCATTTTCTTACTAGTTCTTTTTTCTTATTTCCCCTTTTTCCCCTGGGGAAGGGGAACAGAACCCTTTCCCCCGTAAGCCAGGGGTGTAAAAGGGGGATTAAAATGCCGGGGAAAGGGGGGGAAGTAACCCCCTTCTGTGTATTTAATAATTGAAAAGGAAAAACTTTTTTTTTCCCCTTTTTTTGGGGCCCCCCTTGGGGGGAAAGGGGCCCGGCCCCTTTAAAAAGAAAAAAAGAAATATCAATGATTTTTACGGGGAATTACTAGTGATAAAAAACAAATTCCCTTTTTTTCCCAAAAAGGGGGGGATTTTTAATTAAACATAGATGTCATAGAACCAGGAAGATTTAGACAAACTTAATTGGTGGTCGGGAAAAGGTAAGATGCATTTCCAATAAAAAATAAAGGGGGGGTTTCCCCTGAAGGGGGGGGATTGTCCATAACCCAAGCACTTATAATTTTAAATAACGTAGAACTTACCCATACAGATTTGAGAAGGACGGGGGTGATGGTAAGCAGCAACCTTAAACCAAGACAGAAACCCCCTTTTGGCTTTAATAAAAAAAATTTGGGGGGATTTATATCAAAAGTGTTGCAACAGAAGTCCAGAGGTTATTTACAGCTTTATAAAATCTTTAAAAAAAGGCCTCCCCCATATTACAGAATGGACATAAATTTTTAAAAAAACATTGGGAAAACTAAATTTAAAATTAAAAAGCATTAGAAATCTTCCAAAAAAAAGATTGAAGACCCAAATTACTTTCCCTTTAAAAAGGGGAACGTGAAGGGGGGAAAAGAAGAAAAAGGAACAAGGGGAAAAGGGGGGAAAAAATTTAAAAAAAGGGGATATAAATAAGGTCTTAAAATTATCTCTCCAAGAAAAACCCCAATAATGGTCGTTAGATAATTTAGTTTTAAAAAAGGGGGGGGGGAAAAGTTTTTTTTGGGGGAAAGGGGTTTTTTTGGGGATGAGGGAACAGTCTCCCCTAAAAAAGGGGGTTTTTGGAAGCAACCCCCTTTGGGGTTTTTTTTTAAATTTGGGGGTTTTGGGATAAATTCGGGGGGTGGGGGGTTGGTTTTGGGGGGGGAAAATTCACATGAGTAAATAAAATTATAAAAAACCCATTTTTGGTTTTAAAAAAATTTGGTTGAACAAATATTCTTTTTAGTGGGATGGAAAAAAGAAAGGATTTTTTTAGTATGGGCCAACAAACCTGCTGCAGTGTTTTCCCCCTTTTTTTTTGTTCTTATGTCAGTCAAGTCATTCAGTAAGTCAGTCAAGTCGTCAAAATCAGTCAGTAAGTCAGTCAAGTCAGTCAAATAAGTCAGTCAAAAGTCAATTCCCCGTAAAGTTTAGTCAAGTCAGTCAGTAAAGTCAAATCAGGGCATTCAGGTAAGTAAGGGGGGTTGTCCAAATCGTCACCTCCCCAAAAAATTTCAATTCCTAACTTGAATGTTTTAAAATTTTTTTTCCTTGCCGGGAAAATTTTTGCTTACTGGGCCTGTTCTTGGGGGGGTTTTTAAAATGCAATGAAAATGAGAAAATGTTAAATAAAACGGAGCTTCCCCCCTTTTTTCTCCCCGCGGTTTAACCCCAAAAAAACGCTGGGAGGGATGGGGTGGGGAGGGTGGGGGTAAAAGCCAAAAGGGGGCCCACTGACTCAATGGTTTAACCCTGCGGGGGGCCGCGCGCCTTTTTCCCCCCCCCGGGGGTTGTGAATATTATTTTACGTTGTTTGGGGGTAATAATGTGCCGAATTCTTCAATCTTCAAAACCCCTAAGTTCAAATAAAAAATTCCCCAAAAGACAGTCTACTGTATATGGGAGGGCCCCCTTTTCAACATTCCCCCCTAATATGGGGGGACAAATTGTGACAAAACCCCTTTTTGGGTCCCCCGGTTTTTCCTTCGGGGTGCCCCCCCCCTTTGTTTACATTCTTTTGAAACATCTCTATTATGTCTAAAATTTTCCCCAAAAATTTTAAGTGTTTTTAAAAAATTTTATTTTATATTACTCATTTAAATTTTACTTTTTTTTTCCTTTTTTTTGCCTTCACCAGACGCATTTCTTCTAAAAATGGTGTTACATGAAATGGGACCCTTTTATTTATTCTACTGTTCAATGTCAACTTGACAAATGTAGTATTTGTATTTGGTAAAATACAAATGTTGGAAAAAGGGATTTTTCCCCGGTTTTTTTTACATTGTGTGGGTGGGGGGGCTGCCTGGGGGGCCCCCCCCAAACCTGACGCCTACAAATAAACCCCCCCCCCCTAAATTTAAAACTACAAAATTTTAAGATAAGTAAGGGGGGAAATTTTGTGTGTTTTTTCTTTTTTTTTAAACTTGGTTCTATTTAACAATATATGATTTTTTGTTATCTGCATTTATTCATTTAAAAGGTGTTTTTTTTTCTGAGTTCTTTCCAGTAGCCTGGGGAAAACCAAACCCCCCATATGGGGGGCCCCATTTTTCCCTATTTTGTGGTTTGGTCTTTTTTTATTAAAATTTTATTTAAAACATAATAAAGTTTTCCCCCACAAAAAATGCATTAAAAGCAGTTTTCCTCCTAAAAAAGTGCACCCTTTTCCTTTTTGGGTGCCCCATGTGTGGGGCACAACCTCTTTTTACCCATTTCTTTTTGGGGAAAATGTCACTGAAGGGATTACCCCCTAAAAGGGGTATGTGGGGTCGGGGGTTTGTTTTTACTCATATTGTAAGGGGGTATTTGTGTTTATTTGTCTGATGATAGACAAATGAAAATGACATATGGATCTGTTGCCTGCCTTGGGCTGGAAATTTGAGCCCTTCAGATTCAACATCCCACAAGATGGGAAAAGAAGTTTCATGTTTTGTAACTCTTTTGAACAAACAAAACCCCAAACTGTTTTTCCCCTTTTCCCCCAAAGCCTATGTGGTGTAATCCATGACAAAGCTGGTCTCAGAAAGGTTCATTAGTGTTTTTTCCCCTTTTCCCCTCCCTTTCATGCCAGGGGCTAGAAATTTTCACCTTTGTCGGGGGGAAACGATATGCCATTATTTCTTTGGGGGCCTTTCATTAGCAAACCTTCCTGTGTTGAATTTTGGGTTTTGTTTGTGTTTTTATACACTGTCCCCTATATCTGTCATGTTAAAAAGGGGGAAAACACAAAAAAGGGGGGGTTTTGCAATTTTCCCAAAAAGTATCCCCCCTTTAAAAAAGGGGTTTCCCTCATTGTTTTTCGTATTCAAAAAAAACCCGGGGATCTTTGTTTTTTTCTTCCTTTTTACCCCCAAATTGATTCCAAAAGGGCCATTTCCCCACATGATATGAACAGCTTGATAAAAAGGGGCCTTTGCTTGGTATGTACAGGGGGCCCCCCCTTTGGCGGTTAGGTTTTCCCGGCTATGCCTTAAAAAAGACATCCCCGGCAGAACTCCTTTTTTTTACTTTAAAAGGATATAAAAAAAGCCAGACAAAACTTACACTAACTTTAAATTTAAATTAGCAATGCATAGGCATTAAAAACACAATAAAAATAAGATACACAAAGCATTTTTAAAAACTTTAAAAAAAATTAAAAAAATTTTTAGGGAGTGGCAGGGTATTGTCTAAAAAATAAAACATTAAAAAATTTTTTTTCCTTTCATGTCAACTGTAGGCTTAAAAAAGTCTTTAAAATTTATTTAAAGATCAAAGTCAAACTTTTTTTGGGGGTTTTTTAAAAACAGGAGGCTTTTTTCCCTGGGTTTTTCAGGGCCCCCGGGTTTTCTGAGTGATAAATTTTTATAGGTTTTTTAAAACCAAACCCCAAAAAAGGGGATTGCCTAGCAATAGGTAAGTTTATTCAGGTATACACAAAACAGTTACATAATCATACATGCAAAATATGGAGAAACCTAGGGTCCCAAAAAAAAAGGAGAAAGGAATTTGGGGTTTTTTTCCCCATTGTGCTTTTTTTGTATTTGGATTATTTAAGATCAACATATACCAGAAATTTATTCAGGTATAAAAAAACAGTTAAAAGATTATCATCAAGCAAAATATCGTGATAACCCAGGTAAAAAATCCCGTTCACCGGGGTTTTCATTTCTTTAAATTGGCATTAAAGAGGCTTACCTCCCTTTTTATCCCAAATAAAAGCCCACAGTCAATGAGGAAAAAAAATTAACAAAAAAAGAAAGAGAGAGAAGAGGGTACGGGGGTTCAGACAAAAGGGAAAAACAAACTGAACAGGGGAGTGGGGGTCCCCTGGTCAGGCGAAATGAACGATTAATCGTGTCCCCCTTTTTATTTTATTCACATCGGTTGTAAGATTTTTTGGGGCAAACTTTTTCCTCAAAATAATAATAATAATTTCCAAAAAAATAATAATTACCTCACAATACAAATATTACATTGTGTAAAAATTAGGGACAAAATAAACAAACAAGAATACTCCCATTCTCATCAACACACTATTTTTTGAGTTCATGATAGTATTATTATTATTATCCTTTAAAAAAAAATAAAACAAGGGTAGTGAATTCTATATATAAAAATAAAGGGGAAAATAAAGGGGTATTTTTTTACGTTATCCCTCAGTGTTTGACTGGAAAACATAATTCTTCCACAATTCTACAAAGTGGGTTGTAAAAAATCTCATTTTTTTCAATCTTTATTCTTTGGGTGTATTTTCATGTTTATATCTATGTAACGTGTTTTTTAAAAAATTTTTAAAGAAAATATCATAATTAATTAATGAAAATGTCAATAAATTTAAAGTAAAATAAGACATTTAATTTGCCCCAAAATGATTATAATTAGTATTCGAAAGTTTTCCCTCCGTAACACCATAACTATAAACAGCATGTTTATATTCTTTTAACGGTTTTTATATAATTTTGGAAAATATTATAGATGGAGTAATGAAATGTCTATATTAACGTAAAAAAAGACATTTTAAAGTCCCAAGAAATGGTTTTTGGGATTACATAATGTTTTCCCCCCACGGAACCCCACCCACATAGCATATAAACAGCATGTTTTTTATGCTATGTAACGTGTTTCTTATATAATTTTGAAGAAAATATCATAGATGGATTAATGAAAATGTCTATATTGACGTAAAATTGGACATTTAATGTGCCCAAGAGTATTATTACATAATAGAGATATGTGCTCATGGAAAATGTAAACAACCGGGTGTGCCCCGTATCTGAAAGACCGCTTGCCGTATACAAAATTTTGGTCATAATTTGAACTCGCTGTATGAACGGAACGCAAAGCGAGGCCCTACTGTACTGCTTGAATGCCAGTCTGCCTTTGAACAGGCTCGTGATGACAAGGTTCCTGAAGGGCTAAAATAAACTTGCCGAACTTCCTTTTAGATATGTAAAACTTCCATAATCTTATATAACATGACATTCCATAATTTTGTATTATTCACATTTTAAAGTGGGCCTTAGACAAGGATGTGTGATGTCACCGTGGTTGTTCAATATATTTATAGATGGGGTTGTAGAGAAGTGAATGCGAGGTCTTGGCAAGAGGTGTTGGGCTAAAAGATAAAGAAGCAAATACAAAGTGGGAGTTGTCACAGTTGCTTTTTGCTGATGACACTGTGCTTTTGGGAGATTCTGAAGAGAAGCTGCAGAGGTTGGTGGATGAATTTGGTAGGGTGTGTAAAAGAAGAAAATTGAAAGTGAATATAGGAAAGAGTAGGTGATGAGGATAACAAAAAGAATAGGTGACGAAAGATTGGATATCAGATTGGAGGGAGAGTATGGAGGAGGTGAATGTATTCAGATATTTGGGAGTGGACATGTCGGGATGGGTCTATGAAGGATGAGGTGAATCATAGAATTGATGAGGGAAAAGGGTGAGTGGAGCACTCGGAGTCTGTGGAGACAAAGAACCTTGTCCATGGAAGTAAAGGGAATGTATGAGAGTATAGTTATACCAACGCTCTTATATGGGTGTGAAGCATGGGTGATGAATGTTGCAACGAGGAGAAGGCTGGAGGCAGTGGAGATGTCATGTCTGAGGTCAATGGTGGTGAATATAATGCAGAGAATTCGGAGTTTGGAAATTAGGAGGAGGTGCGGGATTCCCAAAACGATTGTCCAGAGAGCTGAGGAGGGTTGTTGAGATGGTTTGGACATGTAGAGAGAATGGAACAGACAGAGTGACTTCGAGAGTGTATAAATCTGTAGTGGAGGGAAGGCGGGGTAGGGGTCGGCCTAGGAAGGTTGGAGGGAGGGGTAAAGGAAGTTTTGTGTGCGGGGGGCTTGGACTTCCAGCAAGCATGTGAGCGTATTTGATAGGAGTGAATGGAGGCATATGGTTTTTAATACTTGACGTGCTGTTGGAGTGTGAGCAAAGTAACATTTATGAAGGGATTCAGGGAAACCGGCAGGCCGGACTTGAGTTCTGGAGATGGGAAGTACAGTGCCGCACTCTGAAGGAGGGGGGTTAATGTTGCAGTTTTATAACTGTAGTGTAAAGCACCCTTCTGGCAAGACAGTGATGGAGTGAATGATGATGAAAGTTTTCTTTTCGGCCACCCCGCCTTGGTGGAATCGCCGATGTGTTAATAAAAATAAAAATTCACATTTTCAAGTCTCATGGGACTTTAAGATATAACTCTTGCAAGTTTGTAGGGACAGCTGTTTTATATAAAAATCCACAATTTTAAATGTATCAAACAAGTAGGAACCCACTACACTTACAACAAATAATCACATGGAAATATAAATGCATTGGATAAGTATCAAACAAGGAAAAATAAACAGAAAGATACATCTGTATAATAACTTTAGAAAATGAAAAGGACATATTTCCTGAAACAGTTGTACCAAATTAATAGAAACTTTCAAGACTTACACTGAACAATCAAATTTTTGAAATTTGGTAAATGCTGAGGTTCACTTATAAAAAAGAAAGTACTAATTTATAAAACCATTTTGCTTGGCCAGGCAACAACAGCATTCATCATGGTATTGGCTTAGTTTTGAGACTTGCATGAGCTTTCCTCTTAATACAATGTAGACTTTTTTGCTCCTTGACATTTTTGTGCTTTTTAACTGCTTTAAATTGATACAGTTCCATAAATATTTACTGAAAATATTGAATTTAGATAAGCATATGGCACAAGACACCACATTTAATGCATAGCTAAAATAAATTGAGGTATTCATAAATATATTGACAGGAATATTATTTCTTTGGTGAAAAATTAAGTATTTGAGGCATTGAGTAGAATGAACAAGAGTAAAGCAAATGGATGAGATAGAATTAAAACTGAAGAAGGGGTGTTAATGTTGCAGTTTTATAACTGTAGTGTAAAGCACCCCTCTGGCAAGACAGTGATGGAGTGAATGATGATGAAAGTTTTTCTTTTTCGGGCCACCTTGCCTTGGTGGGAATCGGCTCATGTGTTGAAAAAAAAAAAGAATTAAAACTAAGATGCTAAAAGCAGGTGGGGATATAGTTTTGGAGTGGTTGGTGAATTTATTCAGTATATGCAAAGACAGTGTTTATGTATGAATGATGGTGAGTGTTGAATGATGAAAGTTTTTTATTTCTTTTCGGGTTTTTCTTTCTTTTTGGGTCACCCTGCCTCGGTGGGAAATGTCCGACGTGTAAAAAAAAAAATGCTTGAAAGAAGTGAGGGTATGTACTTAGGTTTACCATAGAACATACATAGTTCTTTTATGTGTATAAGGAAAAAGGGGTCAAGAAAAAGAGAAAGAATTAGAGGGTAATCTGATTGTGATGTCATCACATTTCGGGAAAGATAGTGATTGAATGAATGGTGAATGTGTTTTTCCCCTTGGGTCACCCTTCCTTGGCTGGAGATTGCTGTTGATTTTTTTCAATAAACGCCTCTCCCACCGAGACAGGGTGACCCAAAAAGAATGAATATCCCCAAAAAAGAAAATACTTTTATCATCATTCAACACTCACCTCACTCATACATAATCACTGTCTTTGCAGAGGTGCTCAGATACTACAGCTGAGAATAAGTCCCTCCCAGCTGTCACTATCCCAGACCCCTCCTTTAACCCTTAAACTGTCCACACGTAGATATACGTTCACTCGCGTAGCTGACCGAATATTTTGAAAAAAAAAAAAATCATTTTTTTAAATGAAGAGCACATTTTTATAAACAGGATAGGCTAAAAAAATTTTGGGGGGCCAGTACTTACCGAGATATAAACCCGTCAATTTGGTACTGGATGCTCACCTGATGGCAACATCAAGTCCTGCCGCTTGCAGAAGTAATGCCGATATACTTTTTTTTCTAGTTTTTATTTTAATTGATATAATTTTTATGTTCTGATAATTAAAATTTACAATA
The DNA here is from genome assembly GCA_009830355.1 of Cherax destructor. Classification (NCBI taxonomy): domain Eukaryota; kingdom Metazoa; phylum Arthropoda; class Malacostraca; order Decapoda; family Parastacidae; genus Cherax; species Cherax destructor. The sequence continues at coordinate 5,781 of WNWK01039925.1, read as the reverse complement.
GTTCTTGTGATTTCATAGCCAATCTTTGTTCTAACACTAATATTATGTACTGAAATAGTACTCAAATAGTCACAATCACACCAACAGGTGAACAGTTTCACCTGCCTTGGTCATTTACTATTGTCTATAAATATATACAAAGTATTTATAGGTCCCAGCAATGTTTTAGACATTCTGGAGTATATATGAAACTCCTTGAAGAATGGTGGGTTGATAATTGTCAGATAACTACTGATGAGGCAGTGACATTGATGAATGAATGTGTGCAAGGAACCCTTGCTTTGTTTTCACTGTCTGTATCTGTCTATCTATCTATCTATCTGTCTGTCTATCTGTCTATCTATCTGTCTATCTGTCTGTCTATCTGTCTATCTATCTGTCTATATATCTGTGTCTCTATCTATCTGTCTAGCTCGGCTTATCTTTCTGTTTGCCTATGTGTGCCTGGAGTATAATATGAAACTCCTTGACGAATGGTGTTATGACAAGTGTCAGATAACACTGACAGCCCAATGACATTGATGAATGAATGTGTGCAGGGAACCCTCGCTTTGTTTTCACTGTTTGTCTATCTATCTGTCCATCTGTCTGTATCTGTCTGTTAGTTACCATTTTGTCCTAGGCACATGTCGATTAGACACTAGGCCTGTTGTATGTGTGTGTGTGTGTGTGTGTGTAACGAAACACTTCGAAATGTTTCGGCCCCGCCGGGGCCGAAGTGCCTGGAGTATATGAAACTCTTTGAAGAATGGTGTGTTGACAAGTGTCAGATAACTCTTGACAGCCCAGTGACATTTGATAATGTCAGCAGTGCTGGAGGGAACCCTCCCTTTTTCAATATCTGTCTGTCTGTGTGTCTGTCTGTCTGTATCTCTGTCTGTTTGTCTAGCTCTACTTATGTCTGTCTAACTCTGCTTATCTGTCTGCCTGTGTATGTCTTTCTGTCTGCTTGTCTCAGTCTCAGAGTGCGTCTCGTAAGCCAACAGGTATTATACACGATGCAGAAGTGACGATGCGTATTACTTGCCAGGGGTTTCCATGCTTATTATGTATTATATCTACAAGCATTGTATAACACTTTGCCTGGAATTTTTGGGTTATCCTAGGTAATTTACACTATGTATAATAACTGTACTTATGTGTACATGTGAGAGAGAGAGAGAGACAGAGATATAGGACATATAGATATAGATAGATATATAGACAGACAAAAATATAGACAGACAAAGATATAGACAAAGATATAGACAGACAAAGATATGGACAGATAGAGTTATAGACAGATAGAGAGACAGCCAGAGACAGCCAAAGCCAGCCAGCCTGCCAAATACATAAGAACATAAGAAAGAAGGAACACTGCAGCAGGCCTACTGGCCCATGCAAGGCAAGTCCATGTTACCCCCCAACTTAGACTAATGACCCACCTAGTCAGGTCACATCCTCTGAAGGAAGGAGCATGGCAACAGACCTAGTAGTACAAGCTAGTCAGGTCCAACTCACACCCACCCACAGCCACTCATGTATTTATCTAACCTATTTTTACTTTCCTCTTATAAGGGGAGTGTTAATGCGACATAACATCATTGAATCCCTGGTGTTTGCCACACTATTTGCTCTAGCTGGCACTCAATCGAACTGGTGCTCACACAAGGTACTAACTGGTCCCAGATTTTTTTAATACTGCGCACACTGAGGGCGCAGACCCATTCTCTCATGTCTAGGCGACTCTGGCCTATCGAGCTAAATTTGAACAAATGTAAAATAAAACGTAGATGTACGTTCGGTCAGCTACGCACGTGAACGTATATCTACGTGTGGACAGTTTAAGGGTTAAAGTGCAGGCATTGTACTTCCCATTTCCAGGACTTAAGTCCAACTAAATCAATTAACTGGTTTCCCTGAATCTATATGTAATCTTTAAAAAAATTATTTTGTTAATACTTTTGGTGCCTGGAACGGATTAATTGGATTTACGTTATTCCTCACGGGAAAAATGGTTTTGGTTTTCGGCAGACACTCTGGAACGGATTAATCATGAAAACCAAGGGTCCACTGTACTAGATTATAATGGTACCAACACTTATATAGGTGTAAAGCAAAGGATTTAAGCACTAAGTTGTCTGTCATGTACCAGTATGTCATTGTGATGAGAGTCTGGGATGGTCTGGTACATATACATCGTCTCTTCACTTAGTAACGTACTTGTTTACCAATGATTCAAACTTACGACAGGCTCTCTGACCAGTATGCATACCTAAATACAGTGGACCCCCAAAGTTCGGTCATAATCCATTCCAGGAGCTAGACCTTAACTCGAACTGTTCGAAAGTCGAACCCTTATTTCCCATAAGAAATAATGTAAATACAATTAATCCGTTTCACCCAAAAATATTCACAAAAAAATTAATTTTTTAAAGAATAAATACTATAGTTTTACATACAGAAAACAATGAGAAATAATTTTTTTTTTTTTCAACAAGTCGGCCGTCTCCCACCGAGGCAGGGTGACCCAAAAAGAAAGAAAATCCCCAAAAAGAAAATACTTTCATCGTCATTCAACACTTTCACCACACTCATACATAATCACTGTCTTTGCAGAGGAGCTCAGATATGACAGCTGAGAATTGTCCCTCCCAGCTGTCACTATCCCAGACCCCCTCCTTTAAAGTGCAGGCATTGTACTTCCCATTTCCAGGACTCAAGTCCAACTAAATCAATTAACTGGTTTCCCTGAATCCCTTCACAAAATGTTACCCTGCTCACACTCCAACAGATCGTCATGTCCATTCTTCTCCATTCACTCCTATCTAACACGCTCACACACGCTCGCTGGAAGTCCAAGCCCCTCGCCCACAACACCTCCTTTACCCCCTCCCTCCAACCTTTTCTAGGATGACCCCCACCCCGCCTTCCCTTCCCTACAGATTTATACGCTCTCCAAGTCATTCTACTTTGATCCATTCTCTCTAAATGACCAAACCACCTCAACAACCCCTCTTCAGCCCTCTGACAAATACTTTTAGTAACTCCACACCTTCTCCTAACTTCCACATTCCGAATTTTCTGCATAATATTTACACCACACATTGCCCTTAGACAGGACATCTCCACTGCCTCCAGCCTCCTCCTCGCTGCAGCATTTGCAACCCATGTTTCACACCCATATAAGAGTGTTGGTACCACTATACTTTCGTACATTCCCTTCTTTGCCTCCATGGATAACGTTTTTTTGTCTCCACAGATACCTCAATGCACCACTCACCTTTTTTCCTTCATCAATTCTATGGGTAATCTCATCCTTCATATAAATATAATATATATAAATTCTTGGGAAATGATAAGAGAATCTTTTTCTGATCATAACGCCACAAAAATTATGAAATTTGATCGAAAACTAACGGAATTATGCTTTCGCGAAGTTAGCGGTATCGATGACATTTACGCACCATTTTGAGCCCTATTTTCGGAAAATTCCAATGTTTCAGTCTACTAAAATTATAGCTATTTCGCTAGAACTCCATTTCTTCTATCGATTGAGTACAAGAAAAGGCCTATTTACCAATTTCAACTACCCAAAATAGTGGTCAGAAAATGGCAATTTGGCCAATTTCACACAAATTTCAAACGATGCCAATTTCAAAACAGGGTCCAGAATAAACAAGGCAAACATTCCTGGCACTAAAATAACATCTTCTCTGTTCATTAGTCATGTCTCCAGGCCCCTCTTACATTACTTTTGCTTTCCATTTTGAATTTTTATTCTCACAAAAAATAGAAGATTTACTGTTATGTATACAACTGCATCATTGTAAAAAATGGTATAAATAATATCAGCGCACTTGTACAAGAATATTAGACTCGCCAGTTGATGTGTATTGGACGTATGGTGTGATTTGTTTACTCTTGAACATAGGACAAAATCGAACATTTTCGCTACTTTGCGCTCAGTTTCAAGGTACTTGTCATCGTGAAACCAGTCAAAATTATCTCTATTTCTATTATATATCATCCATTCTATCAAATGAGACTAAGAAAATGAGAATGCAAGCATAACTGCCATACGAAAATAGACTGCAAAGTCACTGTTTTAAACCAAAAACACGGTCAGAGTTTTTTTTTCCTCATTATGCACTGTGGTGTAGGATTTTTTTTTATACTGCGCACACTGACCTCACAGACCCATTCTCTCACATCTAGGCCTACCAGCCTGTTTCTGCTTGATTTGAGGGTGCTAGAATTTAGGTGTACTAGTACGACCAAAACTCTGGGGCGTAAGCCGTACTAGTAAGGCCGAAACCCTGAAAGGGTTAAAGATGAATTTGTTTACCAACATGGTCTTAGGAACGGAACTCCATCATTATGTGAGGAGAGGCCGTAATTCATTGCACTTTCAAATTTGCTGTGAGCAACAAATTGTGGCTTAGACCTGTAAGAACGGATCTGTGTTGTGGGTGTGCGCAGTGTAAAAAAAAAAAAATTCCCCCCACAGTGCATGATGGGAACAGCTGATCCCTGACTCTGCATTCAGGTTAAAATAATGAATGGGTTTAGTGGTTTCATTGGCTGTTTTTTGGTCCAGTAATAGACTGGAAGACATATAGGTAAAGTGGACTAGAGTTGGGTAGGTTAAATTTGCCAGAAATGGTCAAGTTTAGGCAGTTTTCCTGAGTAAGGATAGAGGATATCCCCTCCCCCTGTTTGTTTTATGGGTTTTTACTAAGTCTACTTCAATTATTGGAATACCCTAAACCATGACTAAACATTATCTGAAAAGTTTGAAAAATTGTTTGAATTTGTGTGTGTGATGGTGGATACAAAATGGAGGACAAGTGTTGTATAGGAGAGTCCTGGGGACTTGATTAATGAACAAAGGGAAGGGTTACTTTAGTACCTGGAATGCCTACAGTTTTTGTTTTAGACTTTTTCAAACATTTGTTGAAAATATTGTAAAATTGGCTGCATTACCACCTGGATACTTAACCTTCTCACTGTTGGAAGCTCCAAAATTAAAATTGTCCACAGTGCTGACGTTCCTCCCTGTCCCCCCCCCCCCCCAAAAAAAATGTAATGGTAGAGAATCATTTTTTGATGATAGTGACACATCATGTAAGAAATTTGATGGAATACTTGCAGAATTATGCAGGTGCAAAGTTGGCAGTCTTGGGTGCAATTTACACATTGGCAATTTTACCCAATTTTGAGTCTTGTTTTAAGCCTTTGGTCAATTCAGACAAATTTTTACCTATTTCTCTAGTATGTCTTCTGTTCAATTATCAAACTACTCTATAAAGTTCACAGAATTCTATAATTTCACCAATTTTAAACAAAATTAAAAAAAATCCAGTTTAAAAACAGTCAAAAAATAAGCACTAGACATTACAGGCACTAAAACAACATTTTCTCTGTTCATTAATCACATCCCCAAGCCTCTCCTATATTACACTTGTTTTCCATTTTGAATTCATCATCACATTAAAAATCAAAGATTTACCCCATTTTTCCCATAATAAAATATAACCTGGAATGGTTGGTCATGGTTGTGGCCTCCCAAGAATTGAAACAGACCTAGTAAAAACCCATAAAACAGACCAGATGTAGGGGGCTTTACCTGTCCATGGGAAAATGAGCAAAAATCAAATATCTCCACTACTTTGAGCTCAGTTTCAAACTACAGTCACCCCTTGGTTTTCGATTGTAATCCGTTCCAGATGGATCAGCTAAAACCAAAATTGGTGAAAACCAAAACTATTTTCCCCATAAGAAATAATGGAAATTCAATTA
>WNWK01039924.1:0-17221 GCA_009830355.1 Cherax destructor | reverse complement strand
GGGAAATATTACTTCGGTTTTCGTCCATTTCGGATTTCGGCCGACCTTCTGGAACGGATTAAGGATGAAAACTGGGGTATTACTGTATAACAACTATTTACAAAGCATTTACATTGTATTAGATATAAGTAATCTATAGATGATTTAATGTACAGTCATCTCTTGGTTTTCGATTGTCTCAGTTTTCACCGATTTTGGTTTTTGATCACTTTTTTCGTGGAAAAATTGTCTCAGTTTTCACCGATGGTACGGAACCTGTACACCAGTGCCGCGCACATACAAAGGCTGTAGGCCCGCCACCCACGCACATTGTCACGCAGTCTAGCATTGTTTATGCTTGAGTGAACATCACCCCAGGAGTTCATACAAAACATTTATTAACAATTCATTGTTTTTGGCCCTTGATTATTGTGTATGACTACTAAATAAGCTACCATGGGCCCAAAGAAAGCTCCTAGTGCCAGTTCTTTGTTAAAGAAAGTGAGGAACACCGTAGAAATGAAGAAAGCAATAATAGAAAAATATGATAGTGGTGTACGTATTGCCGAGCTCGCCATGATATACAAGAAAAACCCATCAACCATCAGTTCCATTGTGGCGAAGAGAAAAGAAATCACGGAAGCTAATGTTGCGAAAGGGGTGAATACGATAACGAAACAGAGATCACAAACAATTGAAAATATGGAGAAATTGTTATTGGTATGGATAAACCAAAAACTGCTAGCGGGTGATAGTGTTGTGCAATCCATCAAGGCAGTTGCATGCCGATCTTGTCAAGAAAATGACTGAAACCAGTGTTGATGTTGATGAATTTAAGGCCAGCAAAGGCTGGTTCGAAAACTTCAAGAAGTGAAGTGGCATACACAGTGTTGTAAGGCATGGTGAGGGTGCCAGTTCAGATAAACATGGGGCTGAAAAATTTGTGCGTGACTTTAAAGAATATATAGAGGCAGAAGAATTCCAACCCCAACAAGTGTTTAATTGTGACGAAACAGGCCTCTTTTGGAAGAAAATGCCAAGGAGGACCTACATCACGCAGGAGGAAAAGGCAATGCCAGGACACAAGCCTATGAAAGACAGGCTAACTCTAATGTTGTGTGGTAACGCTAGTGGGGATTTCAAAGTGAAGCCTTTACTGGTGTATCACTCAGAAAATCCCAGAGTATTCAAGAAATACAGTGTTGACAAGAGTAAATTGTGTGTGTTTTGGAAGTCTAATGCTAAGGCATGGGTCACTAGGGAAATTTTCCTGGAATGGTTTAATCAAGTGTTTGGCCCCAGTGTGAAGAAATATATATTGGACAATAAATTGCCACTTAAGTGCCTCCTGGTAATGGACAATGCTCCTGCTCATCCTCGAGACTTGGAAGACCAAATGTCTAAGAATTTCAAATTTGTAACAGTGAAGTTCTTGCCTCCTAACACCACTCCTCTCATCCAGCCCATGGACCAGCAGGTCATTGCAAACTTCAAAAAACTGTACACCAAAGCAATGTTTCAAAGGTGCTTTGATATGACCAATGACTCTGCATTTACCCTAAGAGAGTTCTGGAAGGATCACTTCAATGTCTTCCATTGCATAGGCCTCATAGATAAAGCTTGGCAGGGAGTGACTTCCAGGACGATGAACTCTGCTTGGAGAAAGTTGTGGCCAGATTGTGTCCCAGAGAGGGATTTTGAAGGGTTTGGGGCTGACCCTGAGGAGCCTATGGAAGTTGTGGAAAGTATTGTGGCATTGGGGAATTGCATGGGGTTGGATGTGAGTGGAGAGGATGTGGAAGAGTTGGTGGAGGACCACAATGAAGATCTAACATAAATAACAAAAAAGGCACAATACCGTGACTGGAACAATACACACACAACCCGCACATATAAAAGAAAGGAGCTTACGACGACGTTTCGGTCCGACTTGGACCATTTACAAAGTCACACTAACACACAGAGACGGGGGAAGGGGTATTTATAGGCAGGCAGACAGGGGAGGGTACCAGAGAGTGGGGTACTAATGAAGTAAGTAGTGGAAGTGGTAGTAGTAGTAATAGTAGTAGTGGAGACAGTCATATTCTAGAGGAGCACTGCAATGAGGCTAGCGGCCCGCAAGGGTGGGCCGCTAGCCCACCCAAGCGGGTGGGGAGGAAAGGAAAGGCGAATAAAATAAAGGACAAATACAAGGCAAAAGAAAAGAAAGAAAGGAAAACCTATAGGAGGAAAAAGGAGAAGAGGGAAGAGAGGAAAGGGGAAGGAATCAGGTTAAGTCACGGGTGTTCTGAAGTTTAGAGCATTTAACAATGTAATGAGAGAGGAAAGCATCAACAGAGACAAAGCCAGGGCTAAGATTCATACAGGGAAAGTTGTGTATAAGGGAGGATTCAACAAGGCGGCGACTATGAAAGTTAGACGTAGGGTAGAAAGTTTTAGCAGAAGACCAATCAATAGGATGACTGTGATCTCTGACATGACAGAAAAGAGCATTATTAGTGTCGGCAAGCCTAACACTATTTTTGTGCTCCCTGAGTCTGTCAGAAAGAGATTGGCCAGTTTCTCCGAAGTACTGGAGAGGACAGGAGGAGCAAGAAATAAGAGTAGACACCAGGAGAATCTGTGGAGGGAGGGGAGGTATGAACTAGATTAGTGCGAAGAGTGTTAGTCTGACGAAAGGTAAGTTTGATGTCTAAGGAACGGAGAGAGTTGCTGAGATTAGAGGGACCAGAGATGTAGGGAAGGCAGAGGACTGGAGAGTTCTCAGGAGTAGAGGGTTTAGGAGAGAAGAAAGTCCGTTTGGCACGAGAGAAAGCAGAGTCTATGAAATGGGAAGGGTAGCCCAGGCGGGAAAATGAATTATGAAGAGTGGAAATTTCTGCTTCAAGAAACTGAGGATCACAGATACGGAGAGTCCCTCTTCACTAATGTCCCTCTGGATGATGTCCTTAATTTTCTCAGAGAGAAGGCCAATGAAGGGGTACTTCATCTCCCTATACCTACTGATGTCTTTCTTGATCTTATCCGCCTTTGTGTGGACTCTAACTCCTTTTCCTTTCAAGGTAAATATTATTCTCAAACCTTTGGTGTCGCTATGGGCTCTCCTCTATCTCCTGTTCTTGCTAATCTTTACATGGAATACTTCGAGACTGTCCTTCTTCCCACTATTGATGTACGTCCTTCACTCTGGCTCCGCTATGTAGATGACATCTTTGCTCTTTGGCCTCATGACTTAAGTCTCTTCCAACCTTTTCTTGATGCTCTTAATAATCTTGCCCCTTCCATTAAGTTTAAAGCTGATTGGGAATCTAATTCTTTGCTTCCTTTCCTTGATGTTCATGTCCACCGCTCAGTTACAGGTTTTGCCTTCTCCGTGTACCGCAAGCCTATGCACAGTGGCATGTACATTCATTACTTCGTATCATGCCTCCTCTGTCAAGAAGAGTGTTCTTATCTCCCTCTTTCTCCGTGCTCTCCGTATCTGTGATCCTCAGTTTCTTGAAGCAGAAATTTCCACTCTTCATAATTCATTTTCCCGCCTGGGCTACCCTTCCCATTTCATAGACTCTGCTTTCTCTCGTGCCAAACGGACTTTCTTCTCTCCTAAACCCTCTACTCCTGAGAACTCTCCAGTCCTCTGCCTTCCCTACATCTCTGGTCTCTCTAATCTCAGCAACTCTCTCCGTTCCTTAGACATCAAACTTACCTTTCGTCAGACTAACACTCTTCGCACTAATCTAGTTCATACCTCCCTCCCTCCACAGATTCTCCTGGTGTCTACTCTATTTCTTGCTCCTCCTGTCCTCTCCAGTACTTCGGAGAAACTGGCCGATCTCTTTCTGACAGACTCAGGGAGCACAAAAATAGTGTTAGGCTTGCCGACACTAATAATGCTCTTTTCTGTCATGTCAGAGATCACAGTCATCCTATTGATTGGTCTTCTGCTAAAACTTTCTACCCTACGTCTAACTTTCATAGTCGCCGCCTTGTTGAATCCTCCCTTATACACAACTTTCCCTGTATGAATCTTAGCCCTGGCTTTGTCTCTGTTGATGCTTTCCTCTCTCATTACATTGTTAAATGCTCTAAACTTCAGAACACCCGTGACTTAACCTGATTCCTTCCCCTTTCCTCTCTTCCCTCTTCTCCTTTTTCCTCCTATAGGTTTTCCTTTCTTTCTTTTCTTTTGCCTTGTATTTGTCCTTTATTTTATTCGCCTTTCCTTTCCTCCCCACCCGCTTGGGTGGGCTAGCGGCCCACCCTTGCAGGCCGCTAGCCTCATTGCAGTGCTCCTCTAGAATATGACTGTCTCCACTACTACTATTACTACTACTACCACTTCCACTACTTACTTCATTAGTACCCCACTCTCTGGTACCCTCCCCTGTCTGCCTGCCTATAAATACCCCTTCCCCCGTCTCTGTGTGTTAGTGTGACTTTGTAAATGGTCCAAGTCGGACCGAAACGTCGTCGTAAGCTCCTTTCTTTTATATGTGCGGGTTGTGTGTGTATTGAAGATCTAACCACTGAAGAGCTGCAAGAGCTTGAGCTGCAACAACATCAAACCATAACTCAGGAAATTGCTTCAGTGGAGGAAGAGAGATGTAAGGTGCCTTCTTCAGAGATTAAGGAGATTTTTGCAATGTGGAGTAGGGTGCATTCATTTGTGGAGGAACATCACCCTGAGAAAGATGTTGCAATCCGTGCTGGCTACTTTTACAATGACAATGCCATGTCCCATTTTAGGGACATTTTAAAGAGCCGCCAGACACAGAGCTCTCTGGACAGATATTTAGTGCCACAGGTGTGCAGTGACTCTCAAGCTGGTCCTAGTGGGATTAAAAGACAAAGAAGGGAAGTGACCCCAGATGAGGACTTGGTACCTAGAGTCCTTATGGAGGGGGATTCCCTTTCCAAAAAATAGGGTCTCTTCCCTCTCTCCTCCTCCCTCTCTTCCATCCAGCAACATCAGTCTTCAATAAAGGTAAGTGCCACATAGAGTTCATTCATTTGTGCATGTAAATCTATCTTTAAGGCCCCCATTTTTTTTTTCCAAACTTCTGGGTTTCTGGAACGGATTAATTGAATTTCCATTATTTCTTATGCGGAAAATACTTTTGGTTTTCGCCGATTTTGGTTTTAGCTGATCCATCTGGAACGGATTAAAATCGAAAACCAAGGGATGACTATATATGGAAGGATGTGCGTAGGTTAAGATAAGAGATTTCTTCAGATTTTTAACCCCGGAGGGTTAGCCACCCAGGATAACCCAAGAAAGTCAGTGCGTCATCGAGGACTGTCTGTCTTATTTCCATTGGGGTCCTTAATCTTGTCCCCCAGGATGCGACCCACACCAGTCGACTAACAACCCAGGTACCTATTTGCTGCTAGGTGAACATGACAACAGGTGTAAGGAAACACGTTGAAATGTTTCCACCCGCCGGGAATCGAACCCGGGCCCTCCGTGTGTGAAGCGAGAGCTCAAGCCACCCGGGCCACCGGGTTATATTCAAATACAGTGGACCCCCGGTTTTCGTAATTTATTCGTTCCAGAATGCTGTTCAAGTGCCATTACCAAACAAATTTATTCCCATAAGGAATAATGTAAATTAGACTAGTCCTTTTAGACCCCCAAAAATACACTAACAAAAGCACTTACAAAAATACACTTACATAATTGTTCGAGTTTGGAGCATAACGAACACCAGGGGTCCACTGTACTATGCCATTATATACAGCCTCTCCTCACTTAATGACGGAGTTTCATTCCTAGGACCACGTTAGTAAACAAATTTGTTGCTAAGTGAGGAGCATACTATAATGGTAGTGTTTGTGTCGACTATCTTTGATACTGTTTTAATGTCACCTTTGCACCATTTATAACACTTTTAGTATATTTTAAACCCTTTCACTGTCAGGATCCCTGCTCACAAGCTTGCTCTCAGTAACAAAAAATATTCCCCCCTCCCAAAAAAAAAAAAAAAAAAAAAAAAATCTTACCAAAATCTTAAGAATAATTTTCTGAGTGTTATAAAAGAAAGAAAAAATTGCAATCAGTAGTTACCAAGATATAGAGGCGTGAAGATAACAAAGTGAACCGCTTACGGCACAATTGGCGACTGCCGCTCGCTCAGTAATATTATTTTTACTTCTATTCTATTTTTTCTTTTCTTTTCTAATATATTATTTTTTCAAGTAACTTTTGTGGCCTGTGAGACCAATATAATGCATATTGTATATATCCACTCGTTGTATGCAACACAATAACCGCACAAATATTATCATTATATTTACAAAACTTGTTTATACAAACCAACAATTAAAAAAGTTGTTTATTACTATTGTTCTATAATATAGACAGCCTCTCCTCACTTAGTGACTGAGTTCCGTTCCTGAGACCACGTCGTTAAACGAATTCGTCGCTAAATGAGGAGCATACTATAATGGTAGTGAGTTTGTGTCAACCATCTTTGATGTTGTTTTAACCCTTTCAGGGTCCAAGGGGGGTCTCCGAAACTCGTTCTCAGGGTCCAAGAATTTAAAAAAAATAAAAAAATTATTTTTTCTTATGAAATGATAGAGAATCTTTTTCCGATCATAACGCCACAAAATTATGAAATTTAATCGAAAACTAACGGAATTATGCTTCGAAGTTAGCGGCAGCCATGACACTTACGCATCGGCGATTTCGCCCACTTTGAGCCCTATTTTCGGCAACTTCCAATGTTTCAGACAACTAAAATTAGAGCTATTTCGCTAGAACTCCATTTCTTCTATCGATTGAATACAAGAAACCGCCTATTTACCTATTACAACTACCCAAAATAGTGGTCAGAAAATGGCAATTTGGCCAATTTCACACAAATTTCAAACGATGCCAATTTCAAAATAGGGTCCAGAATAAACAAGGCAGACATTCCTGGCACTAAAATAACGTCTTCTCTGTTCATCAGTCACGTTTCCGGGCCCCCTCTTACATTACTTTTGCTTTTCATTTTGAATTTTTATTCTCGCAAACAAATAGAAGATTTACTGTAATGTATACAACTGCATCATTGTAAAAATGGTATAAATAATATTATAGCACTTGTGCATGAATATTAGACTCGCCAGTTGATGTGTATTGGATGCATGGTGTGATTTGTTTACTCCTGAACATCGTCAAAAATCGAACATTTTCACTACTTTGAGCTCAATTTCAAGGTACTTGTCGTTGTCAAACCAATCAAAATCATCTCTATTTCTGTAATATATCTTCCAATCTATCAAATGAGACCAAGAAAACGAGAATACATCAATAAATACCATACGAAAATAGACTGCAAAGTCGCTGTTTTAAACCAAAAACACGGTCAGAGTTTTATTTTCCTCATTATGCACTGTGTGGTGCAGGAATTTTTTTATACTGCGCACACTGACCGCACAGACCCATTCTATCACATCTAGGCCTTACAGCCTGTTTCTGCTTGATTTGAGGGCGCTAGAATTTAGGCGTACTAGTACGTCAATAACCCCAGGGCGTAAGCCGTACTAGTACGTCAATAACCCTGAAAGGGTTAAAGTCACCTTTGCATCATTTATAACATTTCTAATATACCCTGGAACCCTGGATTTCATCCGCACCTAATATCATACATTTCTGATTTAAACCACTTTTTGGGCGAAATTTTGCTCCGGATTTTGTACCTCCACCCAGAAATCATCCGTATCAGACGCGTCCATCCGCCCGGGATGCCGCCACTCTTGCGTACATGTCTCAGTCTGGCTCTGTCACTGATTGAGTGAGCATTACTTTGTGCGTTCATCCGAAACATTTTGTAATAATCCATTGTTTTTTGTGCTTGCTTATTGAGTGCGACTGGGAAATAAGCTACCATGGGCCCAAAGAAAGTTCCTAGTGCCAGCCCTTTAGTGAGAAAAATGACAGGGGAGAAGGTACCTTCAGTGATTAAGGACATTTGTGCAAAGTGGAATGAGGTGCAAACTTTTGTGGAAAAATATCACCCTGACCAAGCTGACACAAGCCGTATCTGCAATATATTCAGTGACAATACCTTGTCCCATTTTAGGCAAATCTTAAAGAGACGCCAGAAACAGAGCTCACTGGACAGATTTTTAGTGTGACAGGGGTCCAGTGCCAGTAAAAGACAAAGAAGGGAAGTAACCCCGGATATGGCTTTGATACCTGAAGTCCTTATGGAGGGGGATTCCCCTTCCAAACAATACCCTCTGCTCCTCTTCCCTCTCCCCTCCTCACTGTCCATACCCCAACAAGTCTTCAATAAAGGTACAGTCAACCATCCGTTTTCGTTTATCTCTGTTTTCGGTGATTTCAGTTTTCGGGCACTTTTTTCGTGGAAATATTACATCCGTTTTCGTTCATGGTACGGAACCTGTCCAGTGCCCACCGCACATACAAAGCTCGCCTCCCACATACATTCTCAGGCAGTGTAGCATTGTTTCTGGTTGAGTGAACATTATCCTGCGAGTTCATACAAAACATTTCTTAACAATCCATTGTTTTTTGGCCCTTGATTATTGTGTGTGACTGCTAAATAAGCCACCATGGGCACAAAGAAAGCTCCTAGTGCCAGTCCTTTGGTAAAGAAAGTGAGGAACACCATAGAATTAAAGAAAGAAATCGTAGCAAAGTATCAAAGTGGAGTCGATAAAGGCTATAGCACCAGCCAGCGATCAAGTGTAGCATTAACAGTGTAGCAAGTAAGGTAAGCCATTAACCCTTTCAGGGTCCAAGGCCATTTTTGGAAGGGGTGCGCCAGTGTCCAAGAATTTAACAAAAAAAAAATTACTATTTTTTTCTTATGAAATGGTAGAGAATCTTTTTCTGAAGGTAATAAAACAAAAAGTATGAAATTTGATTGAAAATTGACGAAATTATGCTCCCGCGAATTTTGATGTGTCAGCGATATTTACACATCGGTGATTTTGCCGACTTTGACTCCATTTTAGGCCAATTACATTATACCAGTTGATCAAATTCTTAGCTATTTCACTAGTATCACTTCTATTCTATCGATTGAGCACAAGAAATCGCCCAGTCAACTGTTTCAACTACAAAATAAAGTGACTGGAAATTAGTAATTTAGCCAATTTAACTCAAAGTTCAAAATATTCCAATTTCAAAATAGGACGCAGAATAAACAATGCAGGCATTCCTGGCACTAAACTAACATTTCCTCTGTTCATTAGTTATGTTTTCAGTCTTTACAAATGAATTCCATTTTTATTTTTTATTCACATAATGAATTTTTATTCAAACCAAAAAATGGAAGATTTACTGTTATGCAATATTGTAATAATTGTACAAATAATATCACCACATTTGTGAATGTATATTAGACCCAACAACTGGCGCGTATTAGACAATGGTACCATATGGTACAATGGTACCATATGATACATTGTACCATATGGTACAGGGTACAGGGACCCTAATGGAAATAAGTCTGACTTTTTTGGGTTATCCTAGGTTCTCCAAACATATGGCTGCTATATACAGTGGTACCTCGAGTTACGATATTTTTTCGTTCGAGAATGCTGTTCAAGTGCCATTACCAAACGAATTTATCCCCATAAGGAATAATGTAAAATAGACTAGTCCTTTTTCACCCCCAAAAATATACTTACAAAAGCATTTAAAAAAATAAACTTACATAAAAGGGCGATTTTGGGGACTATCGTAACTCGAGGTACCACTGTATATATGATAATCTATGTAACTGTATTTGTGTATACCTGAATAAACTTACTTACGATGCCACATGCGCTCGAGTAAGTTTATTCAGGTGTACACAAATACAGTTACATAGATTATCATACATAGCAGCATATGTGTAAAGTTCCTAGGATAACCAAAAAAAGTCAAGGTGACTTATTTCCATTGGGATCCCTGTATCTGTACCATATGGTACAGATAAACACTAGACATTCTAGGCACCAAAACAACACTTCCTTTGTTCATTAATCACATTCCCAGTCTTTTCCTATATTACACTTCTCTTTCATTTTGAATTCATCATTGCACAAAAATAGTTAAGATTTAACCTATTTCTTGGATAATAAAATATAACCAGGAATGATTGTTCATGGTTTGCAACATCCCAATAATCGAATCAGATCTAGTAAAAACCCATAAAACAGACCAAGGCGTGTTGGGGGGTCTTACCCTTCCTCAGGAAAATTAGCAAAAATCAAATATTTCTGTTATCTGAGCCCAATTTCAAGCAACTTCTCGTTCGGAAACCAATCAAAATCATCTTGATTTCAGTAGTATATCTTCCATTCTATCAAGTGATACCAAGAAACAGCCAATAAAACCAAAAAATACATCCTAGAGAGCACCTCAAATTCACTATTTTAAACCAAACACAAGGTCAGAGTTTTGCTTTTCCCCATTATGTACTGCATGGGACAAGAATTTTTTAAGTACTGTGCACACTCATATATAGGTCAAAATTTACCACTCACAGTTTATCTGAGGGAGCCAAGCTCAAAATATAGATCTACAAGAGGGACCCTGGCGTCAATGATGTAGATATACGTGATGGACAGTGAAAGGGCTAAAAGCTTGTAGAGAATTTGCTTCTTTTAGATCTTATCTTTAGGTAAGAATTTACTGTAACTGTCACTGGTCAATTCCTTTCTGTCATAGCCACAATGTAATGTCTGCTGGTGTTAAGTCACACATTCTTATTTATCACCTTAATTTCCTCTTTCTTTGCCAATTTTCCTATTTCTACTCTCCCCATTTAATAAAACTAATAAGGATTTCGTATATTTTAGCACATATTATTCAGGTTTAAGAAGCTGTATTAAAGAAATCTTAAGAATTCTTTAGGAAATGTTTTTGAATTGTTAGGTACAGCATATGACATGCTTGGAGGAAGGCTTGCATATATACCATACCACATATGTAAATACACTCAAATTTTACAAGATTAATGAAAGTTTAAAAAAAAAGAAAGTGTGATGTGAGATGAGAAAAATGTTGGGAGGAACGTGGAGAGTTGGAGAGTATCGAAGGTTAGGTTGAGTTTAGGGGTAGATACCTAAACAGTTGAAAAAAAAAAAAAAAGTTTATGACAATTCCAAAATTTCCTGATGTATTAACTGTCATATAGTAGATGACATCTGCATTTAGAGTATTCAGTAAACACTTCATCAAAGCTGAATCTTCAGTGGTTTTAAGCCAAACTTTATGCTAAATCTTAATAATTTAGAGTTCATAGAAAACTAATAAAATATTTCTATTATTAAATATAGTCTGCACAAAATGTGGCAATGTTGCATCACTGAACAATCTGTTTTATCATATGAAGGCACTGACAACTACGATCAAATAAATATGAATTAGTTAAAACTCTCTTGACACAGAGAAACATGTTGTGCAGGATCACAGAGATTAAACTAAAATCTTCAGAGCTGGAGAAGTCAAACAACTGTTAGCTCACCAGCCAGGAGTGCAATACTCTATAAGTATACACCTACCACATACTTAAACAATCAATTTCCTATCCTATTCTACTTAAATTACATTGCTGTAGTTTGCCTTCAATGAAATGATTTAGTGTTAAATACACGAATAACTGAAAAATAAGATAATATATGGAATAAAGAATCTAGCTTCTAACAGTCTGCACACACATTTACATGAATGTAATGGCTTATGAAGACTCTCATAGCAAACTAGGTAAGAATATTTGTATGCATGCAGTCACTCATCCAGTTACTGTACTGGCTAGAGCCAATGGTGCTTCATCAGACTGAGTGACCAACGTGCACATCATCCACAGAACAATGCTGTGACATTATGATTTAATGTTTGTTACACTGCAGCACACACATAGTAGAAGTCAGCCTCACGTGCCCACACTCAACACCACCTCAGGCCAGAGAACACAACAAGCTGCCACTTTAACACACCAATGGCAAAAATCAGTCCCATTTTCTTATCTTTTTTTTCTATAGTAAGTACATTTTGCTATCATACAAGTGCTGTGTCAGAATTGGGGCCTATGTATTTAATACTTACAGCTGGGGTATCACTGGTTCACAGCTAAACAAGCATATCCTCAGAACCTCAAGCCTGCATCTGTGAACCAAACACATACGGCATTAGAGCACCCCACACTCATGCTTTACACTCCACACCTGCTGCTTCTGAAACTTGTTCTTGGGTTTTCTCTCTCTTTTGCCTTTCCTTTTTTTCCTTGTCTTCTGCTCCTTTTCTTTCCCACTCACACACATTCACTCTCTCTCTCTCACACACATTCACTCACTCACTCGTTCGCACTCACACTCTTTCACACTCACTCACACATACACACACACACACACACACATACACATACATTCATTCATTCTAATATTCTCTCTCTCTCTCCCTTCCTTATTTTCCAACAGTCATGCTCACTCCCATTTTCCAACACACACACTCACATATTTTAACACACACACACTCCTATCTTCAGACACACACACACATCTTCAGACACAAACACACACACACACATCTTCAGACACACACACACACATCTTCAGACACACACACACACACACATCTTCAGACACACACACACACACATCTTCAGACACACACACACACACATCTTCAGACACACACACACACACATCTTCAGACACACACACACATCTTCAGACACACACACACACACACACACACACACACATCTTCAGACACACACACACACACACATCTTCAGACACACACACACACATCGTCAGACACACACACACACATCTTCAGACACACACATACACATCTTCAGACACACACACACACATCTTCAGACACACACACACATCTTCAGACACACACACATCTTCAGACACACACACATCTTCAGACACACACACATCTTCAGAGACACACACACGCATCTTCAGAGAGACACACACACACACATCTTCAGACACAAACACACACATCTTCAGACACACACACACACCCATCTTCAGACACACACACACACCCATCTTTAGACACATACACACCTATCTTATCTTCAGACACACACACACCCATCTTCAGACACACACACACACACACACTGCCACCAAACACACACTGCTACCAAACACACACACACTGCCACTTAACACACACACACACACACACTGCCACCAAACACACACACACTGCCACCAAACACACACACACTGCCACTTAACACACACACTGCCACCTAACACACACACACACTGCCACCTAACACACACACACTGCCACCTAACACACACACACTGCCACCTAACACACACACACTGCCACCTAACACACACACACATTGCCACCTAACACCCACACACTCTCCTCCCACCGTCCAATACACTAACCCTGAACAATCCCAGGACATGACTAGTGCCTAACACACTACCATCTCCAGATCTCTCCAAGTTTTGAATTCTATGCTTTGCTATACTGCAAACATCTCTACATTTCAGCTTAGTGTGACCTAAAATTCTAAACACGCATTTTTTAATAACATTACATCTTGGAATATATATATATATATATATATATATATATATATATATATATATATATACAGTGGACCCCCGAGTTTCGTAAAAACTTCACTCCTGAAGTCTGCTCAAGTGCCATTACCGAACGAATTTACTCCCTTAAGGAAAAATTTCACGTAGGTTAGTCTATTTCAGACCCCCAAAAATACACTTCCACAAGAACTTACAAAATTATACTTACATAATTGCACGATTTCCGGGGTATTCGTTAACCGAGGGTCCACTGTATATATATATATATAAAAGGGCGATTTTGGGGACCATCGTAACTCGAGGTACCACTGTATATATATATAATATATATATATATATATATATATATATATATATATATATATATATATATATATAATATATACAGTGGTACCTCGACTTACGTTTTTAATCCGTCAGAGAGGGCATTTCTTAAGACGAAACAAACGTAACACGAATCAATTTTCCCCATAAGAAATAATGGAAATAAATTTAATCCGTCCAAGACTTCCAAAAGTAGTTAAATAAAATATTTTTTAGAACTTTTGGACATTAAATAATAAATAATTGAATAAAGAATACATAAATACACATGCAAATATTGTACAATAACATGTCACTTACATTTATTGAAGAGTTGTTGATGTGTGGAGGACGGGAGGAGGGGAGAAGGTGGAGTAGTATGCTAGTGTTTGGAAGGGGAATCCCCTTCCATTAACACTGCAGGTGGTAAGTTCTTTTCTGGGGTTACTTCCCTTTTTCTTTGAATGCCACTAGGACCAGCTTGAGAGTCACTAGACCTCTTTCTAACAACAAATTTGTCCAGGAGCTCTGTGTCTGGCGATTCTTTAACACATCCCTGAAATGACACACCACTGTGTCATTGTACAGGTTGCCAGCACGGCCTGCAACAGCATGGTTAGGGTGATATTCATCCATAAATGCTTGCACATCACTCCATTTGGCACAGATCTCCTAATCCTTGAAGAAGGCACATTCTTCCATTTTTGTTCCACCTCCACCTCCTCCTCTGAACCATTGTCCTGACCTCTGCTCTCTTGTTCCAGTTGCTGTTGAAGCTCTTGCAGATCTTCAGTGGTTAGCTCTTCCTTGTGCTCCTCCACCAACTGTTCCACATCCTCACCACTCACCTCTAACCCCAAAGACTTGCCCAATTCCACAATTTCTTCCAAAACAGGCTCAGGCTCAGGCTCAGGGTTCTGAGGCTCAGCCCCAAAACCTTCAAAATCCCTCTCTAGGACACAGTCTGGCCACAATTTTCTCCAGGCAGAGTTCAAAGTCCTGGTAGTCACTCCCTCCCAAGCCTTACCTATAAGGTGTACACAATGCAGCATATGGAAATGTTTTTCCAAAATTCTCTTAGGGTTATGTTCATGTCTGTGGTCACATCAAAGCACTTTTGAAACATTGCTTTGGTATAGAGTTTTTAAAGTTGGAAATGACCTGCTGGTCCATGGGCTGGAGGAGAGGAGTGGTATTAGGGGGCAAGAACTTCACTTTGATGAATTTAAACTCCTCCACAATTTTCTCTACCAAGTTTGGAGGATGACAAGGAGCATTGTCCATTATCAGGAGGCACTTAAGTGGCAAATTATTTTCCTTGAGATATTTCTTCACACTGGGGCCAAACACTTCATTGAACCAATCTAAGAAAATGTCCTTTGTGACCCAAGCCTTTTGTTAGACTTCCACATCACACACAAGTTAGACTTGCTGACACCGCATCTGCCAAACACTCGGGATTTTCAAAAGATACACTAGTAAAGGCTTCACTTTGCAATCACCACTGGCATTGGCACAAAGCATCAAAGTTAGCCTGTCTTTCATAGGCTTATGTCCTGGCTGTGCCTTATCCTCCTGAGTAATATAGGTCCTGTTGGGCATTTTCTTCCAAAACAGGCCTGTTTCATCACAATTAAACACTTGTTGGGGGAGGAATTGTTCAGCCTCTAGGTACTCCTGGAATTCAGGCACATATTTTTCAGCCGCACTTTGTCACAAC
The DNA here is from genome assembly GCA_009830355.1 of Cherax destructor. NCBI lineage: Eukaryota > Metazoa > Arthropoda > Malacostraca > Decapoda > Parastacidae > Cherax > Cherax destructor. The sequence goes on along the minus strand of WNWK01039924.1, from coordinate 1,680 downwards.
TGGCTCCCTCACCATGCCTCACAACACTATGTATGCCAGTACGCTTCTTAAATTTTTGAAACCAGCCTCTGCTGGCTTTAAATTCGCTCACTTCACTCGTTGCAGGCATTTTCTTAAGGAGATCATCATGCAACTGCCTTGCTTTTTCACATATTATTCCCTCCGAAACAGTATCTCCTGCTGTTTTCGTTGATCCACACCAACAACAACCTTTCCACATTTTCCAGCACTTGTGGTCTGTGTTTTGTGATCACAGATGCACCTTTTGCAACAACAGCTTCCTTGATTTTACTTAAATATTTCTTATCCACAATGGTAGAGATGGTAGAATAGGGTTTACCATACAGCCTGGCCAGCTCACTGATACGCACTCCACTTTCATAGTGGAGCACTTCGGAGTCTGTGGAGACAAAGAACCTTGTCCATGGAAGTAAAGAGGGGAATGTATGAGAGTATAGTTATACCAACGCTCTTATATGGGTGTGAAGCATGGGTGATGAATGTTGCAACGAGGAGAAGGCTGGAGGCAGTGGAGATGTCATGTCTGAGGTCAATGTGTGGTGTGAATATAATGCAGAGAATTCGGAGTTTGGAAATTAGGAGGAGGTGCGGGATTACCAAAACGATTGTCCAGAGAGCTGAGGAGGGGTTGTTGAGGTGGTTTGGACATGTAGAGAGAATGGAGCGAGACAGAGTGACTTCGAGTGTATAAATCTGTAGTGGAGGGAAGGCGGGGTAGGGTGGCCTAGGAAAGGTTGGAGGGAGGGGGTAAAGGAAGTTTTGTGTGCAGAGGGCTTGGATTTCCAGCAAGCATGTGTGAGCGTATTTGATAGGAGTGAATGGAGGCATATGGTTTTAATACTTGACGTGCTGTTGGAGTGTGAGCAAAATAACATTTATGAAGGGATTCAGGAAACCGGCAGGCGGACTTGAGTTCTGGAGATGGGAAGTACAGTGCCGGCACTCTGAAGGAGGGTGTAAATGTTGCAGTTTATAACTGTAGTGTAAAGCACCCTTCTGGCAAGACAGTGATGGAGTGAATGATGATGAAAGTTTTTCTTTTTCGGGCCACCCTGCCTTGGTGGGAATCGGCCGATGTGTTAATAAAAAATAAAAAAAAATATATTTCTGTTCCTCTTTGCCACAGGCTTAGCACTAGGATCTTTCCTTGGACCCATGGTAGCTTATTTAGCAGTTGCAAGCACTAAAAACAGTGGAATAATGACAATATACTGGTATGAATGCGTGGGTGTGGGTGGGTGGTCGCTCTCGCTTGTAAACAATAGCACACTGCGTCCCTGGAGTGCGCGCTCAGCTGGGCTCCAAGCGGACAGGTCCGTCAGAAAGGCGTAAGACGAATCAATCAACGGATGTCGCATTCAAATTTCTTACGTTATAAGTAACGGATATCGAATATAACGTAAGGTGATAACAACGTAAGTCGAGGTACCACTGTATATATATATTTATATATATATATATATATTTATATATATATATATATATATTTATATATATATATATTTATATATATATTTTTTTTTTTTTAAATATACATAGGATGGGGTCCACCTCTGGTGCAAATTGTAGTCCCATAGCCTCGGAGAAGTGGATAAAAGGCATCAAGGAAGAATATATATATATATATATATATATATATATATATATATATATATATAT